>JAXLNO010005818.1:0-10000 GCA_038087875.1 Malacoraja senta
GAGATGCTGCCCGGAAACAGGCCCTTCGGCCCATCAAGTCCGCGCCGACCAGCGATCCCCGCGCACTAACACTATCCTACACACACTAGGGACAATTTACATTTACGTGAAGCCAATTAACCTACAAACCTGGAGCGTGGGAGGAAACCGGAGCACCCGGAGTAAACCCACACGCAGGTCACGGGGAGAAGGTACAAACTCCGTACAGACAGCACCCGTAGTCGGGATGGAACCCGTGTCTCTGGCGCTGTGAGGCAGCAGCTCTACCCGTGGGGAGGGGTCGACCACTGTCCCCTGGTGACATGCTGGAGAGCTGGGGCGGAGAATATTCGCTAAAGCAACATAGACTTAGTGGAGACGATAAGAGGGTTGTGGAAATAATGAGCGGGTTGGATGGGATGCCTTTTTTGATATTTAATGATAGTTCTACAGAGCTGGGAGTAGCTGTGTTTAAATTGCATAGGAGCAATTTAGTTTAGTTTAGAGATGCAGCGTGGAAACAGGCCCTTCGGCCCATCGAGTCTGCACCGACCTAGATCTAACCCACACTAGCTCTAACTACACACCAGGGACAATTTACAGGAGCACAATTAACCTGCAAATCTGAAGATAGACACAAAATGTGGATTCTCCAGAGAAAGGGCGGCACGGTGGGGCAGCGGGTAGAGCTGCTGCCTCACAGCGCCAGAGACCCCGGGTTCCATCCTGACTACGGGTGCTGTCTGTACGGAGTTCGCACGTTCTCCCCGTGACCCGCGTGGGTTTTCTCCCACACTCCAAAGGCGTGCAAGTTTGCAGGTTAATTGGCTTGGTAAAACTGTAAGCTGTCCCTAGTGTGTGTAGGATATTGCTGATGTACGGGGCGATCTGTAAACTAAACTAACAGTGAGCCTGCAAGCACTGACCTTCCACCTCATTCTTTCCCTCCCCTGAGTTTTCTTCCATTAAAACGCCCCTCCCTTTTCATGACAACAAGTGGACGAATGTGAACAGGCAAAGTATTTACAGCAACTGCAACGTCAGAGCTATCGCTATTCTGATCCCTGCCACAGGCTGATGTTAGCCCTGCCTGCTTAACGCATAGACCCCCACAGGCCCTTCAGCCCAACCTGTCCCTGCCCACCGACATGCCCCACCATCCACACTAGTCCCATTTGGCCCATCTATCTATCTAAACCTTTACTAGTCCAAAGTGTAATTCTTTGCCACAGAAGTCAGTGGATATATCTAAGGCAGAGATAGATAGATAGATAGATTCTTGATCAGTGCGGGTGCCAGGGGTTATGGGGAGAAGGCAGGAGAATGGGGTTAGGAGGGAGAGATAGATCAGACATGATTGAATGGCGGAGTAGACTTGATGGGCCGAATGGCCTAAGTCTGGTCCCAGAACCTATGGACATGAGAGTGAGGGCCCTCATCGGCAGCGACTGAACATGGTGCCTCCTGTTATCGTGGAGAGAACTGTTGCGGGGAAGGGTGCTAAATATATCCTGTTGTTGAGTGAAGGATATGTCACAGCCTGAGTCCCAGCCCTGGCCGCGGGAGCTGCCGTTTTACTGGGGACCCAGCCAGTTGCTGGATAGAGTTTCATTCTTCAATCTCAGAGCCCTGGCCATTCACCACAGCGGCCATTTCGTGAGAGTGAGGAGCTGACTGCTGCAACTCCTCGTGGAGTAACTCAGCGGGCCAGGCAGCATCTGTGGAGCGAAGGAAATGGGCAACCTTTCGGGCCGAAACCCTGAAGGAAATAGGCAACGTTTCGGGCCGAAACCCTGAAGGAAATAGGCAAAGTTTCGGGCCGAAACCCGGAAGGGTTTCGGGCCGAAACGTTGCCTATTTCCTTCGCTCCATAGATGCTGCCGGAACATGGATAGGTGACGTTTCCCAGAGTGCTGGAGTAACTCAGCGGGACAGGCAGCATCTGTGGAGGACCATGGATAGGTGACGTTTCAGGTCGAGACCCTTCTTCAGACTCATCTGTCTCTGTTGCAACTCCTCTGCAGTTCCAGCGTTTCCGACATTCCCGGTATCGAGGGGGGAATCTCACACTAAAGAAGTGCCCCCGACCATCCCGACCTCGGCTGCTGTCTTTGTGTAGTTTGCACGTTCTCCCTGTGACCTGCGTGGGTTTCCTCTGGGTGCTCCGGTTTCCTCCCACTACCCAAAGGTGCGCGGGTATCTCGAGATTCACTCTTTGTGTCTGTTGTCCCACCCCGGTCGTCCCTTCTTCTCCCCGCTCCCGTCCGGCTGAAGGTACAGAAGCTTGAAAGCGCGCACCACCAGACTCAGGAACAGCTTCTTCCCCTCTGTTATCAGGCTTCTGAACGGTCCTTCCATAAGCCCGGGTACTGTCCGATTCACCTCTACCCCATTAGAAACATAGAAAATAGGGGCAGGAGGCCATTCGGCCCTTCGAGTCAGCACCGCCATTCATTGTGATCATGGCTGATCGTCCCCAATCAATAACCCGTGCCTGCCTTCTCCCCATATCCCTTGACTCCACTAGCCCCTAGAGCTCTATCTAACTCTCTCTTAAATCCATCCAGTGACTTGGCCTCCACTGCCCTCTGTGGCAGGGAATTCCGCAAATTCACAACTCTCTGGGTGAAAACGTTTTTTCTCACCTCAGTCTTAAATGACCTCCCCTTTATTCTAAGACTGTGGCCCCTGGTTCTGGACTCGCCCAACATTGGGAACATTTTTCCTGCATCTAGCTTGTCCAGTCCTTTTATAATTTTATATGTTTCTATAACATCTCCCCCTCATCCTTCTAAACTCCAGTGAATACAAGCCTAGTCTTTTCAATCTTTCCTCATATGACAGTCCCGCCATCCCAGGGATCAATCTTGTGAACCTACGCTGCACTGCCTCAATCACAAGGATGTCCTTCCTCAAATTAGGAGACCAAAACTGTACACAATACTCCAGATGTGGTCTTACCAGAGTCCTATACAACTGCAGAAAAATCTCTTTCCTCCTATACTGAAATCCTCTTGTTATGAAGGCCAACATTCCATTAGCTTTCTTCACTGCCTGCTGTATCTGCACGCCAACTTTCAATGACCGGTGTACAAGGACACCCAGGTCTCGCTGTACCTCCCCCTTACCTAACCTAACCCCATTGAGATAATAATCTGCCCCCTTGTTTTTGCCACCAAAGTGGATAACCTCACATTTATCTATATTATACTGCATCTGCCACGCATCTGCCCACTATTGCCATGCCACGCATTGCGGACATTGGACTTTGTCTCTGGAACTGATGCGCTACAATGCTGAGAACTACAGTGCTTGCAAAAGTTTTCATACCCCTTGAACTTTTCCACATTTTGTCACGTTACAACCACAAACGTAAATGTATTTTATTGGGATTTTATGTGATAGACCAACACAAAGTGGGGCATAATTGTGAAGTGGAAGGAAAATGATACATGGATTTCAAATTTTTTTACAAATAAAAAACTGAAAAGTGTCGCGTGCAAAAGTATTCAGCCCCCCTGAGTCAATACTTTGTAGAACCACCTTTCGCTGCAATTACAGCTGCAAGTCTTTTGGGGTATGTCTCTACCAGCTTTGCACATCTAGAGACTGAAATTTTTGCCCATTCTTCTTTGCAAAATAGCTCAAGCTCAGTCAGATTGGATGGAGAGCGTCTGTGAACAGCAATTTTCAACTCTTGCCAGAAATTCTCAATTGGATTTAGGTCTGGACTTTGACTGGGCCATTCTAACACATGAATATGCTTTGATCTAAACCATTCCATTGTAGCTCTGGCTGTATATTTAGGGTCGTTGTCCTGCTGGAAGGTGAACCTCCGCCCCAGTCTCAAGTCTTTTGCAGACTCTAACAGGTTTTCTTCCAAGATTGCCCTGTATTTGGCTCCATCCATCTTCCCATCAACTCTGACCAGCTTCCCTGTCCCTGCTGAAGAAAAGCATCCCCACAGCATGATGCTGCCACCACCATGTTTCACAGTGGGGATGGTGTGTTCAGGGTGATGTGCAGTGTTAGGTTTCCGCCACACATAGCGTTTTGCATTTACGCCAAAAACTTCAATTTTGGTCTCATCTGACCAGAGCACCTTCCTCCACATGTTTGCTGTGTCCCCCACATGGCTTGTGGCAAACTGCAAACGGGACTTCTTATGGCTTTTTTTCAACAATGGCTTTCTTCTTGCCACTCTTCCATAAAGGCCCGATTTGTGGAGTGCACGACTAATAGTGGACAGATTCTCCCACCTGAGCTGTGGATCTCTGCAGCTCCTCCAGAGTTACCATGGACCTCTTGGCTGCTTCTCTGATCAATGCTCTCCTTGCCCGGCCTGTCAGTTTCGGTGGACGGCCATGTCTTGGTAGGTTTGCAGTTGTGCCATACTCTTTCCATTTTCGGATGATGGATTGAACAGTGCTCCGTGAGATGTTCAAAGCTTGGGATATTTTTTTATAACCTAACCCTGCTTTAAACTTCTCCACAACTTTATCCCTGACCTGTCTGGTGTGTTCCTTGGGCTTCATGATGCTGTTTGTTCACTAATGTTCTCTAACAAACCTCTGACGCCTTATTTATACTGAGATTAGATTACACACAAGTGGACTCTATTTACTAATTAGGTGACTTCTGAAGGCAATTGGTTGCACTGGATTTTATTTAGGGGTATCAGAGTAAAGGGGGCTGAATACTTTTGCACGCGACACTTTTCAGTTTTTTATTTGTAAAAAAATTTGAAAACCATGTATCATTTTCCTTCCACTGTATATCCTGCACTCTGTATCTTCCCCTTTGCTCTAACTATTGTACGAGTTTGGCCTGATTGTATTTATGTACAGTATTATCTGATCTGGTTGGATTGCATGCAAAACAAAGCTTTTCACCGTACCTCGGTACACGTGACAATATTAAGTCTACAAAATCAATCCCGTCCCCTCCCCTCCCCCCCTCTCCCCCTCTCTCCTCCCCTACCCTCTCCCCCTCTCTCCCTCTCCTCCTCCCCTCTCCTCCCCTTCCCAGCCCGACCTTGGCTTCCGTCATGACCACAGTGCTACCAGACCACCTTGCCTAACGTGCTTCCAATTAGGCTCCGCGCCTCCAGCTGAACTACGAAAGCGACACAGATTGAAGGCAGATGTTGGAGGCCGAGGTAACATCTCCCCAGCCGAGCCAGACAAAGCAACGTTTCAAATTACAGCTGATGGCGCTGCCAGCATTAAGGCCCCAATCCCTGCTGTCCTCGGGCCAGCGTTGTTTCAGAAGATAACCAAGATAAATAACTGTCCATTTGCCTTCTGTTTGGCTTGGACGTTTTCCACCTCCCCCTCACTCCCACCCCCTCCTCCTCTCTCCCCGCCATCTCCTGTCGGGATGTCCACCGCTCCCTCCTGCCGCGCCTCACGCTGCCTCGGGGAAAGCAGCCAACATCATCCCAGACCACTCACTCACATCCCGGTCATTCCCCTCTTCTCCACTCTCACAGAAGATACCAAATCTGGAGAGCAAGTACCACCAAACGCAGGAACAGCTTCTGTGAACAGACCTTTCATCTGCTGAGGATTAACTCCTGATCTTCCGACCTACCCCGCATATGACACTGCATATCTGCACTTTCTCTGCAGCTGTGACATTACCGCGCCAAAATCTATTTATTTTCCCTTTTGTTCAGTCTAGAGATACAGCGCGGAACAGAGTCCGTGCCGACCAGCGATCCCCGCACATTAACATTATCCGACACACACCAGGGACAATTTACTCACAATTAGTAGGACAGCCATAGAGGGAGTGCAGAGAAGATTCACCAGACTGATTCCTGGGATGTCAGGACTTTCATATGAAGAAAGACTGGATAGACTCGGCTTATACTCGCTAGAATTTAGGAGATTGAGAGGGGATCTTATAGAAACTTACAAGATTCTTATGGGGTTGGACAGGCTAGATGCAGGAAGATTGTTCCCGATGTTGGGGAAGTCCGGGACAAGGGGTCACAGCTTAAGGATAAGGGGGAAATCCTTTAAGACTGAGATGAGGAAAAACCTTTTCACACAGAGAGTGGTGAATCTCTGGAACTCTCTGCCACAGAGGGTAGTTGAGGCCAGTTCATTGGCTATATTTAAGAGGGAGTTAGATGTGGCCCTTGTGGCTAAAGGGATCAGGGGGTATGGAGAGAAGGCAGGTACGGGATACTGAGTTGGATGATCAGCCATGATCATATTGAATGGCGGTGCAGGCTCGAAGGGCCGAATGGCCTACTCCTGCACCTATTTTCTATGTATCTATGTATCTATAAGTCACAACAGCCCGTGGTCTCTGGTCAAGTGAGGCAACAGCTATACCCCCTGTGCCATCCACAGTGTTTTATAGTAAATAACATGGGACATCATGACCAGCATGGACATGATGGGCCGAAGGGCCTGTTTCCCCGCCGCTGGTCATGATGTCCCATGTTATTCACCATAAAACACTGTCAAACAAGCTGGATGGCACGGGGGGTACAGCTGCTGGCTCACAGCGCCACAGACACGGGCAGTTGTAACTTGTCCTACCGCATCCCATGCTGGTTAATTGGCCCTCTGTAAATATTCATAAGTGATAGGAGCAGAATTAGGCCATTCAGCCCATCGCGCCTACACCGCCATTCAATCACGGCTGATCTATCTCTCCCTCCTAACCCCATTCTCCTGCCTTCTCCCAATAAACCTCTGACACCCGCACTAATCAAGAATCTATCTATCTCTGCCATAAAAATACCCACTGACTTCTGTGGGCAAGTGGTAGAATCTTGAGAATTGAGAGAGAGAGAGAGAGAGAGAGAGAGAGAGTGGCTTAGAGGGAAATAAATGATGGGAGGCCAGTGCTCTGGGAGCTAGCATCAACTCGATGGGCCGAATTCCTCATTCCAGGACATTAACAAAAAAAAGAAATATGAGTATGAAGCTACATAGCACTTAAAACAACAAGTGCTGTCCCCAGATACTCCAGCAATGAGATTTTCCTGCCAGCACTCCCTACATTTAAAATCTCCACCCAGAAAGCTGATCTCTTTTTATGTTTTTCACCCACACTTTCAGTGGGAGTTTGGTGTAAGCTGCCCTGCCCTCTAATACTGCCCAGTGCTAAGAGGAGGTAGACAGGAAATGCTGGAGTAACTCAGCGGGACAGGCAGCATCTATGGAGAGAAGGAGTGGGTGACGTTTCGGGTCGAGACCCTTCTTCCAGACTGTACTAAGAGGCGGCCACCACATCAGCTCCACTGCAACCTGTCCCGTCCCAGTCAGTTTTCCTGAAAGGAATCTCGCTGCCAGCGGCCGGGCTGCAGGACTGGAAACTAGAAACTGGAACCGCCAGGAGTGTGGAAAAGAACTACATGTGTAATGCTGGTTTACACTGAAGACAGGCACAAAATGCTGGGGTAACTCAGTGGGACAGGCAGCATCTCTGGAGAGAAGGAATGGGTGGTGTTTCGGGTCGAGACCCTTCTTCAGACTCTGAAGAAAGGTCAGCCATTCCTTCTCTCCCACAGATGCTGCCTGAGTTACTCCAGCACTCTGTGAAACGTCACCTATCCATGTTCCCCACAGATGCTGCCTGACCCGCTGAGTTACTCCAGCACTCTGTGAAACGTCACCTATCCATGTTCCCCACAGATGCTGCCTGACCCGCTGAGTTACTCCAGCACTCTGTGAAACGTCACCTATCCATGTTCCCCACAGATGCTGCCTGACCCGCTGAGTTACTCCAGCACTCTGTGAAACGTCACCTATCCATGTTCCCCACAGATGCTGCCTGACCCGCTGAGTTACTCCAGCACTCTGTGAAACGTCACCTATCCATGTTCCCCACAGATGCTGCCTGACCCGCTGAGTTACTCCAGCACTCTGTGAAACGTCACCTATCCATGTTCCGGCAGCATCTATAGAGCGAAGGAAATAGGCAACGTTTCGGCCCGAAACCCTTCCGGGTTTCGGCCCAAAACGTTGCCTATTTCCTTTAGGGTTTCGGCCCGAAAGGTTGCCCATTTCCTTCGCTCCACAGATGCTGCCTGACCCGCTGAGTTACTCCAGCACTCTGTGTCCAACCAGGAGGAGTTTTCTGCGTTAAGTCTTGGTGCAGAGACATATTTCCAAAGTGGAGACTGTAATGAAACATAATCTTTAAAAGCCAGCGGCCTCAAACAAACCCCACCGACTTTAATTTCACGTTGTGTCCCGGTTATTCTCCCCCCCCCACCCCCCCCCCCGCGGTTTGATGTGGCGTGGGGAGGTTGGGCTGAATCCTGTCCTGGAATCATCGCCTCTGATCGGGGAAGGAGCCAGGCAGAGTTCGCTTGGCAGCCAAACTGACAACGTAGATCGTGGCAGTGGAAGGCTCTTTATTTTTCCGACGGAATATTTCCTCCCTCCCACCCTCCCTTGCCAATGGACAGGCGTGGTTGTGTTACCGTCAAGCCCAGCACTAGAGGGAAGGGAGGGAGGCCATTCTGCCCTTCTAGTTCTGCTTAATTTAGTTTAGTTTAGAGATACAGCACGGAAACAGGCCCTTCGGCCCACCGGGTCCGTGCAGACAAGCGATCCCCATACACTAACACTGCCCTACACACACTAGGGATGATTTTTACTTTTACACCAACGCCAATCGACCTACAAACCTTCACGCCTTTGGAGTGTGGGAGGAAACCGGAGCACCCGGAGTAAACCCACACGGGTCACGGGGAGCACATACAAACTCCGTACAGACAGCACCCGTGGTCAGGAAACCGGAGCACCCGGAGTAAACCCACACGGGTCACCGGGAGCACATACAAACTCCGTACAGACAGCACCCGTGGTCAGGATCGAACCCGGGACTTTTGAGATTATTTGGAGGTTGTAGTGTTTAATAACCTGACGGCCCCCACAGCAGAAGTGTCCACGTGTCAGGGCTGGAAACTGGAAGTATCCTGAGCTAATCCTGCTACCGCCATCATCTACTGCGACAAGCGATGGCTCCCACTGATTGTCGACGGAAGCTCGCGTCCTTTTCAGGACCGACGATGACAGCGAGGTCAACATTTGTAAATGGACGACGGACACGAAAGAAAGAAAGAAAGAAGACAGCCTGATTGATGTTGGTGAGAAGCTGCTCCTGAATCTGGACGTTACAGATTTAGACGCCTGTACCCGTCTCAGGTGGCAGGGGGGGTGAAGGAGGTACAGGTGATGCCTGTAAACAGGTGTTGCAAACACCGTGATCCTGTAACTGGGGAGAGAGGGAAACCATAACCTGTTGTTGTCATTGCCATGGAAGCGATGAGTTTATTCTCTGTACAATTAGGCTCCGATAATCCGCTCTCTCTGGCCGTGCGGTGTCTGGTTCCTGCTCTCGTGGGTCGACACGGCGGTGCAGCGGGTAGAACTGCTGCCTTACCCAGTGTCGTCCTAAATAGGATCCCAGAGGACGTAGGTTTAAGGTGAAGGGGGAAAAGATTTAATAGGAATCTGAGGGGTAACTTTTTCCACACAGAGGGTGGCGGGTGTATGGAACGAGCTGCCGGAGGAGGTAGTTGAGGCAGGGACTATCCCAACGTTTGAGAAACAGTTAGACAGGTACATGGATAGGACAGGTTTGGAGGGATATGGGCCAAACGCGAGCAGGTGGGACTAGTGTAGCTGGGACATGTTGGCCGGTGTTGGGCAAGTTGGGCCGAAGGGCCTGTTTCCACGCTGTGCCTCTCTGTCACTATTTCCCAGCTACACAGCGTGGGAATCCAGGCCTGAATGACTTCAACTTTAGACTTTAGAGATACAGCCCATTGCGTATGCGCCAACCAGCGCACACTATGACTATGCTACACATCAGGGACAATTTACAATTTTACCGAAGCCAAATTAAACTACAAACCTGCACGTCTTTGGAGCGTGGGAGGAAACCGGAGCGCCCGGGGAAAACCCACGCGGGTCACGGGGAGAAGGTACAAACTCCGTACAGACAGCACCCGTGGTCAGGATCGAACCCGGGTCTCTGGCGCTGTGAG
>JAXLNO010005818.1:15000-32725 GCA_038087875.1 Malacoraja senta
AACCAGCATCTGCAGTTCCTTCCCACACAATCTGTTGCTCCCTCTGCTGGCCAGCCCGACAGTAAAATACAAATCTTGCTGAAGTTCGGAATGAGTCCATGTGATATGGGAAGGCCGTGATTACTTTACAGGGAGAGTTAACTAGTGGTCCGGGCAAACGATTGTGGAATGCAGTCGTACAAAACGCTGGCTGATGCACTGAGCGATTGTGTGCAGCTGTGGTCTCTACATAGTGGGAAGGGTGTCGTTGAAGTGGAGGACATTCACCAGCTTCATGGAGGGTTGTAATCATCAGGTCATAGGTGATAGGAGCAGAATTAGGCCATTCAGCCCATCAAGTCTACTCCAAGATTCAATCATGGCTGATCTAGCTCTCCCTCCTAACCCCATTCTCCTGCCTTCTCCCCGTAACCCCTGACACCCGCACTAATCAAGAAAATTGGAAGTTGTATCAACGATGTTGGATAGACTGAGTTTAACCTCAGTGGTGACCTTCCAGAGACACAAAAAAATCACCGCTCCATCTTCCCCTCTGCTCTCCTTATCTCACAATTCCTTGGCTCCCTTTCATCTCTGGCCTTTGTCCACCCATCTGCCCGTCATTCCCCCCTCCCCCCATACCTGTATCCACCTATCACTCGCCATACTTTGTCTCGTGCCCCACCCCACCTCTTTTCCAGCTTCCTCCATGCCACCCTGTGGCTGTGGAGGCCGAGTCAGCGGATATATTTAAGGCGAAGATTGACAGATTCTTGATTAGTCCGGGGTGTCGGGGGTTATGGGGAGAAGGCAGGAGAATGGGGTTAGGAGGGAGAGATAGATCAGCCATGATTGAATAGCGGAGTAGACTTGATGGGCCGAATGGCCTAATTCTGTTCCTATCACATGAACTTACTGCAATCAGTCTGAAAAAGGATCCCAACCCGAAACGTCACCTATCCATTTTCTCCACAGATGCTGCCTGACCCGCTGAGTTACTCCAGCATCCTGTGAAACGTCACCTATCCATGTTCTCCACAGATGCTGCCTGACCCGCTGAGTTACTCCAGCACTCTGTGAAACGTCACCTATCCATGTTCCGGCAGCATCTATGGAGCGAAGGAAATAGGCAACGTTTCGGCCCGAAACCCTTCCGGGTTTCGGCCCGAAACGTTGCCTATTTCCTTCAGGGTTTCGGCCCGAAAGGTTGCCCATTTCCTTCGCTCCACAGATGCTGCCTGACCCGCTGAGTTACTCCAGCACTCTGTGAAACGTCACCTATCCATGTTCTCCACAGATGCTGCCTGGCCCGCTGAGTTACTCCAGCACACTTTTGGGTTAGGGTTAGAGTTGACCCCGTGCCTGGTCCCCTCATGCCTCCTCACTCGTACCCTGGTCTTTGGCACTGTCCATGAGACTCCCATTGCAGCAGAAACATCTGCATGTATTATGCAGCGGTTCTGACAACACAGCTGGACCATTTCCGTCAGCAGCTCCACGCCACAGCCCCCAGAGGAAACATCTCTCTCACAACAGAACAAGCTTGTTCACATCCAGTTGGGAACGGAAGCTTTGCCTCTTCTAGAGTTCAGGACAAACTCGAAGCTTGGAATCTCTTACGTAAGAAGCAAGGCAGAGAACTAGTCAGGAGATCAGTAGCAGCCTTCAATACCAGGCATTATCACTGCCTGGCCATTCAGAGCAAGACTATTTTCAGCTTGTGAGAACAAAGTGGCAATCTTCTCTCTCCGTGACATGACCCGTTTCTGTGATCTCCCCAGAAAGAAAGGAAGATTTGTGCTTGCATCTCACTCTTGAGAACTGCGTGCGTGCAGTCCGAAATTAGTTTGAGCACCGAGGCGACCCAGCAGTACAGTAGGAGGCAGAGTGGGCTGTCCTACACAGCAAGATCCCATCGGAGACACGATGGGCAGAGCAGCTGCTTCTGGTTACAGTCCAGAGTCGGAGAGGCAACATTTCGTGTCAGGACCTTCTTCAGACTTCAGACTCAGTCTGAAGAAATGGTCTCGACCAGAAATGTCACCTATTTCTTTTCTCCACAGATGCTGCCTGACCCGCTGAGTTACTCCAGCACTCTGTGTCTTTACGTTGGAAGGAACTGCAGATGCTGGTATAAACCAAAGACAGACACAAAATGCTGGACTAACTCAGCAGGACTTGCAGCATCTCTGGAGAGAAGGAATGGGTGACGATTTGGGTCGAGACTGAAGAAGGGTCTCGACCCGAAGCTTCACCCATTCCTTCTCTCCAGAGATGCTGCCTGACCCGCTGAGTTACTCCAGCACTCTGTGAAACGTCACCTATCCATGTTCTCCACAGATGCTGCCTGACCCGCTGAGTTACTCCAGCACTCTGTGCCTTTACTTGACACTTGACTTGTTGCCCTTCGGTGGGTGAGGAGCGCTGGAAGTTGTGGGATCAGTCCCGTGGTGTGGGGGAGGAGTGCAGTCTCTGTTCGGCTCATCGTGAGAAAGTGTAGGCGTTGTAGATTGATCCAGACAGCCGGGAACCGTGCAAAATTGCACATTTTATCCGGCAGATTAAAGAAATTCCTCCAACAATTTGTTCAGCGTGGTTTAATAAATATATTTAGACATTGGCACATTCAAATGGTTGATTACGGCAGTATCTACTCATGCCTCATAGATGGGGTATGTCGTTAGTTTATTTCCAGGCCTAACAGCACCATAAATGGTCATTAATTCATGTGATAGGAGCAGAATTAGGCTATTCGGCCCAACAAGTCTACCCGCTGCCTGACCCGCTGAGTTACTCCCAACAAGATGGTGGGATCTGAAGAGAGACCTCCCTTGGGCAGGCACTGGAAGAAGGACGACAAGACTTTCCTGATCCAGAACCTCTGCCAGGAGAAGACAACCCTGCCACCCCCTACGCATTGGTTTGTGATGATGCCTTCCCACTCAGGCCATGGATGATGAAGCCATACCCTCACAGGCAGATGTCAAGGGAGCAGAGGACCTTCAACTACAGGCTGTCCAGGGCTAGGAGGGTCGTGGAAAACGCCTTCGGCATCCTCGCCAGCAGAATCAGATGCTTGCTGACAACGATGGAGCAGGAGCCCAAGAATGTGGAGACCATTGCCTCCGCAGCGTGTGTCCTCCACCTGATCCGTACCAGAAGTGCTGCAGCAGCAGCAGCCATGGTGGAGGGTGGGTGACCAAGTGGACAACCAGACAGGAAACGTCACACCAGGCTCATGGAGAACAGGCTGCACCCATGGTGGCACTGGAGAGATAGCCAGGAAACACCTGCAACAAGACAGCCAAGGACCAGAGAGACAATCTCTGCGCTTACTGTGTATGCAGTGCGCCATGGCAGAACGACATGATCTGAAGACCAGCAGCAAACAGCCCACACCACAAACAGAACAAGTCCACCACTCCAGCAAGAGAGCCCACAACAGACAATAATCCTCCCATAACAGTTTAATTTTCAATGCAGTGCACTGTTTGTGTTTCTGCTTCTTTTATTGATCACATTATATGAAAATATTTTGTTTTTCCATGCAGCACAAGGTTTTATTGATCTAAATATATCAAATTTATATATTTTTAAATGAATGCCATGATTAACAATTCTGAAAAATAAGATCTTCACACACCAATTGTCATACAAATGTCAAGCATTTCCTTTATTGATATTAAAACAAACAATGTTTTAACACAAGAAGCATACTACTGTGCATACAGAAATATAATAATCACATTAGAATTGAAATTATCTATGATAAATCTATGAAGAACCACCATTTTAACAAAAATAATGTCTTTATTTTAAAATTAAATTAGAAAGAACATCATATTGAAACAAACAATTTCTTAAACAACAAAAGAAGGTTAATAGGAGCAAACTGCAGTTCCTACTGAAATAATATAATCACATTTCAATTGAAATCTATAATAAATCTATGAATAACCATAACTAACAAAAAATAATTTCTTTATTTAACATTACATTAGAAAGACCATGATTTTAGTTGTTCTTAATAATAGGCTTTACATCATTTATGGACACATTACACTTGGTGATCTGTGTCCAATAAATCAGTGAGGTTCAGACTCAAGGCCCCACGAGAGTCCTGGGTCTCTGATCAGGTTGTACCCCCTGGTGTCACTGGTGTATGTATGGGTGTGTCAAGGCTGGTGTATTCTGGGAATCCAGCTGTGATTGCGGAGAAGACACTTCTTGAAGGCTGCACGAGGATGTTGGGATTCCTTCCACGAATTGGTACATTCCACACACGGAGGATATTATACAAAAATTGATAAACTTCAAGCCACTGAATGTAGTCCACAAATTTCAATTATGTTTCCTTTTTCATCAAAGTTGGTTGGCACTGCGTACAAAAAATATGCGGTGTCATTATTGTCAGTATAAATATCAGAGTTTCTTCAAAACAAGCCTTTTGATTTGGACAACTAAGACAATTGGATAACAATAATAATAATAATGAATTTTATTTATGGGCGCCTTATACCGAGGTCTCAAGGACACCTTACAGAGATTTATGGTTAACATATAATCAGAAGAATCAGAATTAAAAAAATAAGTTATAAAGGCCAATACACAAATCAGGGACAGAATTCCTTCCAAAAACACAAAAAAGAAAATCAGAAACACAATTTGAGGAGAGAGCAGCGGCAGCGAAACCGCGCCAGCGTCCACTCTCCCCTCTGACTGCCATCTTGAACACAGACTAACAAATACAATTACAAACAATGCTCAAATATGTTTTCTTTTTGTCCACTTTGTTGATGGCAAAATTGATAGAAGTTGTCAAGGATGTTTGACTAGTTTTAATATTATATTTTTAGCAGTGAAAACCACAATGTAAATATTGCTGATTTAGTTCATTTACATGGTAGACAAAAATAGTGGAGAAACTCAGCGAGTGAGTTTCTCCTGCATTTTTGCCCACCTTCGATTTTTCCAGCATCTGCAGTTCTTTCTTAAACAAATAGTTCATTTACATTGCGCGCATTCAGCATTGGCCACTTTCTTATGTGATACTGCCCCATATCTGAAACCTATCAATATGAAATGGAAGGCAAATAAATTAAAACTTTTCACAAGCAGTGTGTGACAAAAGAATGTCAAGTCCAGTTCACAAAATGTATTATAACATTTGATCGCTGGTCAGCCAGCTGATGTTGTGGTACCATCAGTCCCGTATGTGGGTGACCCAAGAATGTCATCTGCTGCAGAGTTGCAACACCAATGAATTCATTGTGAATATTTCATACAAAAACTTTAATTTTAAGGTCAGATATTAAAGTCAATTGTTTCCAAAATTCCACAAAATGTGATTAAAAGATTTACCGGCTGAGAGAAGCTTTGGGCCCTCAACAAGGCGTCGATGGTGTAGTTATTCCATACATCTTCGGGATCTTCAGCAGCTCTGTTTTTAAGAAGGCCAAGAAGGTGTCAACAGCCCTCTCATGTGATGTCTGGGGCTGTATCATGGAGTGTCTGGCCTCCCGGGCTCCTGTTGCCTGTTGCACGAGCTGCAGCATAAATGAGTACGATACAGGTCAGTCAATTTTGGGAAAAAAAGGAGAAGAAGAGAAATCTGCGAAAAATTTACCCAAAAGTACTTAAAGGGGCCTGTCCCACTTGGCGATTCTGCCGGCATCATATCAGAGTTGGCAAAAGATTTTGAACATTTCAAAATCCAGCGGCGACAAAAAAAATGTTGCGACACTTGAAAAAACACCGCGCGTCAATACGTCATCACGCCGCGTCATACGTCATAACGCAGCATATTTTTCGGTGACCTGATATGTCAGTCAATGATGCCGGCAGTCGCCGAAAAAAATCCCAATAGACAATAGACAATAGGTGCAGGAGTAGGTCATTTGGCCCTTCGAGCCAGCACCGCCATTCAATGTGATCATGGCTGATCATCCCCAAGTGGGACAGGCCCTTACCTCTTTGATCAGTTCCCGCTGAGTCGCCTGTCTCTCCTCTTCCTCAGCTGTAGTTGTAGTGGAGCCTACAGTGGGGCTGGCAGTGATCCATCTCCTTGTGTTGTGCTGCTGACTGGTGGAGGGGGTGGGTTCAGAGATTACTTCAAGCGCATCAAGACCATCCTCACTGGAGACACTAGGCAGTGTCTTCTCAAACTCAAACTCAAGAGCATCAACACTGGAGATTCTAGGCAGTGTCTTCTTCTCAAACTCAAACTCAGGAGCATCAACATTGGAGATTCTAGGCAGTGTCTTCTTCTCAAACTCAAACTCAGGAGCATCAACATTGGAGATTCTAGGCAGTGTCTTCTTCTCAAACTGGAAGAAAATAAGTGTGTATTACAAACTTTCAGGACCATCAGGACATGGCAAGCAAGATGACAATCAAATTATCAATGTCACAATAAGTATTTTATAATGATTACCCTCTTGGTGCTCCGCCTCCTCTCTAGTCGTATAATGTGAGTTTCCATAAAGACCCATTTGTCCAGTATCCATTGCTCCCTCTTCGTAATTTTTTTGCCACCAGACCCAGACCTGCTCGCACTCCGTGACAACTTGCCGTACCTGGTTCTCTGGCCCTTGATCCATCGACACAGTTGGGCATCTGTAAAAACATAAAAGAAATTAAGATCAATATGGAACAAATGTTTATTTTCATTATTATTAACACAAGTACAGACAAACAAACAAGTAAGTGGGTGCTTACAGGTGCAGCCAGGGAACTCCTTCGCCTTGGCGTGAAGGAGTGCGTTCTTTTTCGTCTTGCTACGATAATGATTGCTGTTCTTATCGTATAAATCAGTGTTTGCCTGATACCAATCTACCAGCTCCTCCTCTTGTTCCTTGCTGAAGTTATACGGTGGAGCGATTTTCCAGGGCTTCTTTACCCTTCGTGAGGTAGCAGTGACCTGTGCATAGTGTGAGTCTGGGTCCGAAACAGCACCTGTGGCCTTGAAAGGGCGGTCAGTCCACGGTGGGGTGGTGGTGTGGACATGACCCACCTCTATGGCCACCTGCATGGTCTCCTCCAGGTCCTCCTCCACCTTGACCTCAACCTCCTGGACCACAATCTCCTGGATCTCCTCAGTCTTAACCTGCCAGATGAGTGGGGGCTGCTCCTTCCTTCTTCTTGGAACCATTTCGCAATGCTCACCGTTGCCAACGAAAAAAAAAAAAAGCGAATGTCTGCGCACTATACACGTGGAGCTGCGCACTTGTTTTCAAAAGTCGTGACTTGACTTCTCTTGACGCCGGTACCTTGAAAGGGCGGTTGACGTTGGGAGTCGCCAATGGAATTCGGTCACCACCCGGTGGCAAGCTACGTCACCTGGCGATCTACGGCAGGAGAAGACAACCACGTCACCTGGCGATCTACGGCAGGAGAAGACAACCACGTCACCTGGCGATCTACGGCAGGAGAAGACATCCACGTCACCTGGCGATCTTCGGCAGGAGACAACCTACGTCACCTGGCGATCTTCGGCAGGAGAAGACAACCTACATCAAGCCCACAGTCGCCAAAAGGTTTTGAACAATTCAAAATCCAGCGTCGACAAGAAAAACGATACGTTTAAGAAAGAACTGCAGATGCTGGAAAAAAATGGAAGGTAGACAAAAAGTTGGAGTAACTCAGCGGGACAGGCAGCATCTATGGAGCGAAGGAATGGGTGATGGTTCAGGTCGAGACCCTTCTTCACACGTTAGGACTCTTTGGGCGACTGAGGGACGACTGACGACCACACAGGCCTCATCCCGGCGACCATGTGACGACAGACAAGTCGCCTGTAGTCGCCGAACAAATAGCCCAAGTGGGTCAGGCCTTTACAGTGCCGGAGTATCATGCTCAGTTTTTAAAAAAAATAATTAAATCTTAAATGAAGCCGTGGAACACATTACATTTCATCTTTGTGGTTGTTAAATGCAACGGTGCAGACGGGCGTTCGCGGCGGGCAGGCGGCGCGGGGGGGGGGGGGGTCCTGGGGGCGCGGCTATAAAAGGCGGGGCGGGCGGCGAGCGCGGTCTCAGTGTCGGCGGCGGGAGGGCGGGGAGAGGGGGGTGTGCGGCCCGGGGTAGCGGGGAGGCCTGGGGCCTACAGGGGGGAGAGGGGGGTGTGCGGCCCGGGGTAGCGGGGAGGCCTGGGGCCTACAGCGGGGAGAGGGGGGTGTGCGGCCCGGGGTAGCGGGGAGGCCTGGGGCCTACAGGGGGGAGAGGGGGGTGTGCGGCCCGGGGTAGCGGGGAGGCCTGGGGCCTACAGCGGGGAGAGGGGGGTGTGCGGCCCGGGGTAGCGGGGAGGCCTGGGGCCTACAGGGGGGAGAGGGGGGTGTGCGGCCCGGGGTAGCGGGGAGGCCTGGGGCCTACAGCGGGGAGAGGGGGGTGTGCGGCCCGGGGTAGCGGGGAGGCCTGGGGCCTACAGGGGGGAGAGGGGGGTGTGCGGCCCGGGGTAGCGGGGAGGCCTGGGGCCTACAGGGGGGGGGGGTAGCGGGGAGGCCTGGGGCCTAGGGCGGGGAGGGAGGGAGAATGTGGGCAGGGGACGGGGGAAGAGCGTCCATTCTCGGTGTTGGAGGCAGGAGAGGGGGGGGGGGAGTGCGGCCCGGGGTAGCGGGGAGAGAGGTGGGGAGTAGTGGTGGCGCAGAAGGGTTGGGTAGGGCCGGGGGAGGGTGGGAGAGAGAGGTGGGGTAATGTAGGGGCCGGGATGCAGAGAGATGTGGGGTTGGGGGCTGGTGGGTTAAGGGACTACAGCATGGGGGGGGGGGGGTAGGGGAATGAGGTAGTGTAGGGGGGAGAGGTGGAGCTGGGGCACTGGGACTAGTGCGGGCTGGCTGGGAGGGTGCAGGCGCCTGTGGTAAAGAAGATGGAGAGATCAGGATATCTGAATCTTCTGGATAGGGGGCAAGTGGGAAATAGACGGGAATAGGAAGGAGAGGGCGACAAAGATGGGGGCGGTTGTATAAAGACGGCCATGTGCTGGGCTAGTACAAGGGGGGAGGGGCGGGTGTAACTCGAGCCCAGGGTGCGGCTGAAGGGGTGGGACAGGGAGGGGGTGTAGGGTGGGTAAAGTTACTGGGGGAGGGTTTGCGACGGGCGCTGGCACCGAGGCGATGGGCCGAATGACCGCTACACGTGGACACAGCAGGGTGAGTGAGTATGTGTACGGTAGTTTTGGTCCCGGCGCCAGCTCGGCCCTTCACACTGATGCTAGCACTGGGCTCCGAGTGTACATGAGCGATACAAGTGCCGCCCAGTGATTTGACACGCTGGGTGCCTGAGTGAGGGCTGGCCGCTGACCGGGACCGTCCGCAACGCGGGGACACTGTGTGTGTGTATGCTGAGTTGCTCCGGCTTTTTGTATCTGCATGTGCTTATATCAGCCTCTTAGCTTCCCCAACCGACCATTTTTCATTTGGGTTATAATCTAATCGAGTCAGCTGCTTTGTATTTAGTGATGAAACTATGAACTCTTAAATTAATTTAACTCCTGACCTATTATTTTAAAAAAATGCTCGAGTAACTCAGCGGGTTAGGCAGCGTCTAGTCAGCATGGGTAACGTTTTGTTTCAGACTGATGGGGGAGGGAGAAAGAAAGAGGGTGGGATAGAACAAAGCCAGGTTGATGGAGGTGAGGGCCACAGTACCCAATGCTGGCTGGCAAGTCTGCATGTGGTTGCAACAGCCATTTAGCTTCTGCAGCTTTTTTCTCTCTAGGGGTTTAGTTTAATTAGTAAGCAAGTTGTTTAATTAGTGAGCAGGTTAACTGCTTTGCACTGAGTGATGAAGGTGTAACACTGACCTATTGAAAGAAATAAAGTGATCTTGGGTTAGGGTTAGACAATGTGGGCCGAATGGCCTGTACCTGTGCTGTGCTGCTGTATTCTATTTCTAGTTATCTCGACAGATACGTATAGATCAGTGTGGGACTGTTCTGGTGCAAGGTCTCAAATGCTTCCAACAGATGCTGTCAGATTTACTGTGTTTCTGCAGCATTTTTTAAATTTCACTTCCAGTGTACAGTTTTGACTTTTGGTCTCGTGGAAATGTTTTCTGTTTGTGCTCTCATTGGAATAAAGAGCACAACATCAGTCTGTTAACTGGGAGGTTAATATGTAGTACGGCAGTGAAGTATTGTATAGTTGCTGCTAAAGTACAATAACCTTTTTGCCTCCTTCCTAGGGTGAAGTTGTCCAGCGCTGGGCATTTGGCAGAGAGGCCTCTGGCGGTAAGCTGATTTACTATTGATTCATCCCACAAGACATTGAAGCAGAATTAGGCCATTCAAATGGTGGCATGCATGTGCTCAATAGACTATCCTGTACACTTGCTAATTGGTAGGACTCAATACTGGCTAATACTCAACTGGACTGCTTGTAAGAAAATAAGTACACTCTTAGCACTTTGCACATGTAACAATAGAAGCACAATTGAGCCATCTATTTTTCCCTCCCACATACCAAAGACATGCAAGGTTGTAGGTTAATCGGCCCTCTAAATTGCCTTTAATGTGTAGGGAGTGGTTGAGAAAGTGGGATAACATAGAAATAGTGAATGGGTGATCAATGGTTTGCATGAACTCGGTGGGCCGAAGGGCCTGGTTCATGCTGTATCTTTCAATCGATTAAGCCCAGGTCCTGGGGTGGAGTCTGCAGTTTGGGATTAGTGACCACTGCTGAGTGCAGTTGTAGCTCCACAACTTGTGTGGAGAATCATTGTGGCTGTGGGATGAAGGAAGAAGCTAATCTGTTACATGCAATGATGTGTGGCTGTAGTAACAACTCCATTTCCTTTCTAGGTGGTCATAAACGCTGGTTTTGCATCAAGACCCATTGCCCTGTGAAGAGGGCTGGATAGTGGGTGCGTCTTACTGCTTGGGGTTGTGAGTGGGCTGAAGACGTTGCTGTGAAGTTCTAAGTTGTCTTGCTGTGATTCCCCACTTGCTGTGATTCCCCACTGACCGTGTGGGTTTCCTCAAGGTGCTCTGGTTTCCTCCCACATCCTAAAGAGGGCGGGTTTGTAGGTTAATTGGCTTCTGTAAATTGCCTCTAGTGTGTAGGGAGTGGATGAGAAAGTGGGAATAACATGGAACCAATGTGAATGGGTGAGTGATGTTCGACGTGGGATCGGTGTGCAGAAGGGCCTGTTTCCGTGCTGTATCTCAATTAATTTATCTACTTGATGGGCACATTGATGTTGGGGGAAGCTGGAGCATTTGTGACCTCAAGCAGCAGGCTTTAATCGGCAAATGTATTAATAGATGTAGGTAGATCATTAATTTTAACATTTACTAGGTGTGCTTTTGCTGTGTAATTTTTAAAATAAACTATTTAAAAGTATTTGGTGTCTCGTTTGCATTATAAGGCTCGGGTCGACCAGAAGGCAACATGATTCTAAAGGATAGAAACAGAACTGCAGATGCTGGTTTATACAAAAGATAGTCACAAAGTGCTGGAGTAACTCTCAGTGGGTCAGACAGCAACTAGCAAAAAAGAGTGGGTGACATTTCGGTAAGAAGGGCCCCGACCCGAAACGTCACCCATACTTTTTCCTCGGAGATGCTGCCTGACCTAAGTTAATCCAGCACTTTGTCTGTCTTTGGTATGCATCTAAAGAGTTTGCAATCACGAGCAATGGTTCTGATGGTGGCCCTTATGACCCGCTGTTACTGAGCCGCCCACAATCCCATTTAGAGACCAGAAACTGCGGATGGAGGAATCTGGAATAGAACCATGCTGGAGGAACTTAGCAGGTCAGACTGCATCTCTGCAAAACAGATAGATAAACCAGTATCTGAAGAAGGGTCTCGACCCAAAATATCACCCATTCATTCTATCCAGAGATACTGCCTGTCCCACCAAGTTACTCCAGCTTTATGTGTCTATCTGCTGTTTCCACATCTTGTCCCATTTGCCTGTGTATCTACGTGCCCAAATGTCTTTAAAACATTGTAATTGCATCTGCCTCAACTGGTCTTGTATTTCAAGGGAAGAATCTTCCCTTATTACCTTGTGTTTAAACCATGATACAAAATCTTTCTCTCTATCAACCATTTTTGGAGAAATCAGTTTCATATTTCTAGAAGATAGAAACACAATGCTGGAATAACTTGGTCAGGCAGCATTGAGGGAGTGCAGTGTAGGTTTACAAGGTTAATTCCCCGGATGGAGTTTATTAGGATGAGATGGGGATCTTATTGAAACAAGGTTAAGGGTTTGGACACGCTAGAGACAGGAAACATGTTCACAATGTTGGGGGAGTCCAGAACCAGGGGCCACAGTTTAAGAATAAGGGGGTAAATCATTTAGAACGGAGATGAGGAAACACTTTCTCACAGAGAGTTGTGAGTCTGGAATTCTCTACCTCAGAGGGTGGTGGAGGCCAGTTCTCTGGATACTTTCAAGAGAGAGCTTGTTAAGGCTCTTAAAGATAGTGGAGTCGGGATACGGGGAGAAGGCAGGAATGGGGTACTGATTGGGGATGATCAGCCATGATCACATTGAATGGCGGTGCTTGCTCGAAGGGCCGAATGGCCTACTGCACTTATTGTCTATTATATCCGGAGAAAAGGAATGGGTGATGTTTCGAGTTGAGACCCGTCTTCAGACCCATATATTTCTACTTTTCATATTTAGAACATAGAAAATAGGTGCAGGAGGAGGCCATTCGGCCATGAGCCAGCATTGCCATTCATTGTGATCATGCTGATCGTCCCCAATCAATAACCCGTGCCTGCCTTCTCCCCATATCCCTTGATTCCACTAGACCCTAGAGCTCTATCTAACTCTAAATCCATCCAGTGACTTGGCCTCCACTGCCCTCTGTGGCAGGGAATTCCACGCATTTCTGGAGTTGGATTCCAGGTAAGATCCACATTCGGGAGACACCATGGTTCTTGTTGCGACGTGTAGCTGCATTCCTCTGGAACTTTGCTTTACTCAAGATTACAGCATGTACAGTTCCTCGTGTCAACCATTCCAAGGAACAGTACAACAGTGAAATATCAACACAGACTGGTATATTAATTCTCGCATTCGGTCCTTTAAGTTTGTTGGCTCCCAGAGTCTACTCCCGCAATTAAACTCAGACTCCGGAGAACATCGAGTTATTGTCAACCTTGTAGGTTAATTGTGCCCAGTGTGTAGGATAGTGTTTGGGGTGATTGCTAGTCAGTGTGGACTCTGGCCGAAGAACCAATTTTCATGCTGTATCTAAAGTCAAAGTGAGTATTGGTGTTGCAAACATATCTGACATGCAAAAACTCTAGAGAACATGGATTGGTGATATTTGGGTCAGCACCCCTTTCAGCAAATACTTTCCGGAAACTTAATGTTGCCGAATACTCGAACAAAGCTCTGCAGCTGCACTGCAGAAGGTATCCTGACTGATTGCATCAGGGCCTGGTATGGCAATTCGAACGCAAGAGGCTGCAGGGAGTGGTGGACTCAGCCCGGTCCATCATGGGCACAGCCCTCCCCACCATCAGGCCATGCCCTCTACTCAATGCTACCGTCGGGCAGGAACGGGTACTTTCCTAGAACCATCAGGTTCTTGAGCCCTGACCTGAAACGTCACCTATCCATGCCACCCCCCCCCCCAACACTAATGCTTGCACTAATATCTTTAAAAAATAAAATAAAAAAGAGTTTTTTTCTTTTCCCTGTCACAGAACTTATACACTTAATATTTTTCCAGCATGTTTTTTTATAAACTAGTGTCTGCTGTTGTATCCATTTTATATTTTTGTGTGAAGGAAGGAACTGCAGATGCTGGTTTACATCAAAGATAGACACAAAGTGCTGGATTAATCAGTGGGTCAGGCAGCATCTCTGGAGAAAAATAATATGTGACGTTTTGGGTTGAGACCCTTATTTGGTTGGTGAAGAAGGGTCTCAACCCGAAATGTCACCTATTCGTTTTCTCCAGCGATGCTGCCTGAGCCGCTGAATTGCTCCAGATCTTTGTGTTTATATTTTAATGTTGTCTGAGTCTGTGCTTGTGGTGCTGCTGGAAGCAAGGTTTTTATTGTACCTGTGAAAATCACTGTACTTATGTATATGACAATAAACCCAACTTGAGAAACAAAACTGCTGAAGCTGCTGCCAGTTTTTGCGTCATGTGAATAAACTGCAGCACATGACTCACTTCCTAATGTGAAGTGTCTCCACCAACTATGAGGCCCAGCAGAAGTCTTAACTCTCGACTCTTGACCCTCTTAATCTGCTGAGTATTTCCAGCATAGGCCCAGTGGTGCAGCTGGTAGTCGTTGCCTCAAGTCCCGGGTTCAGTCCTAGCTTCTGGTGCTGTCCGTGGAATTTGCATGTTCTCCCTGTGACCGCATGGGTTTTTCCTCCGCGTACTCCAGTTTCCTTCCTCATTCCAAAGACGTGCAGGTTTGTAGGTTGATTGGCTTCTGTAAATTGACCCTAGTGTGTAAGGAGTGGATGAGTAAATGGGTTAACATAGAACTAGTGTGACCGATGGTCAGCTTGGACTCTGTGGGCTGATGGGCCTGTTTCCACGCAGAAATCTCCAAACTAAACACTCTGGGAGTGCTTCACCACATGGATTGTAGCAGGTCAAGAAAGTGAGCTATTGCTATTTTCTCAATTGATTAAGAAGTAACTAGCATAAGGTTAAATGTTGACTGACTGGAGACAGCTGCCACTGTTGGAGGAAGAAGTTGAATTTATTGTCAAATGGAGATGCGAGGAAGTGCAGATGTTAGTTTACAAATAAATACACATCGTGCTGGAGTAACTCAGCGGGTCAGGCAGCATCTCGAGAACATGGATAGGTGACGTTTCACAGAGTGCTGGAGTAACTCAGCGGGTCAGGCAGCATCTGTGGAGGACATGGATAGGTGACGTTTCACAGTGCTGGAGTAACTCAGCGGGTCAGGCAGCATCTCTGGAGAACATGGATAGGTGACGTTTCACAGAGTGCTGGAGTAACTCAGCGGGTCAGGCAGCATCTGTGGAGAACATGGATAGGTGACGTTTCACAGAGTGCTGGAGTAACTCAGCGGGTCAGGCAGCATCTCTGGAGAACATGGATAGGTGACGTTTCACAGAGTGCTGGAGTAACTCAGCGGGTCAGGCAGCATCTGTGGAGAACATGGATAGGTGACGTTTCACAGAGTGCTGGAGTAACTCAGTGGGTCAGGTGGCATCTCTGGAGAACATGGGTAGGTGACATTTCACATATTTGGTGGGTGGGAGGAAAGCTGGAAGAGAGTGGCAGGACAAAACATGGTGAGTGATAGGTGGATAGAGGTGAGGGCAGAGATAAAAGGACTGGAAGGGTTGTGTTCAGGTGGAAGAAAAAGATGCATAATGAGAAAGGTAGGATAAAGATAATTTGTGAGTAGGATGAGTTGTATGTGTATACGCACACACTGATTCTTTTCCCTTGTTTATTATATTGTTTACAGTGTGCTATGTTTACATATTGTGTTGTGCTGCTGCAAGTAGGAATGTCATTGTCCTATCTGGGACATATGACAATAAGGAAGGCGACTCCAGACTGTCAAAGCCACCACAGCCAGACATAAAAACAGCTTTTTTCCACGAGCAGTAGCTCCGCTCAACAGCCAAAAGTCTGTAGCCTCCTTTTGCTCTGGTATTTTATTTTATTCTTCCTTTTTCACACAGGAGAGTGGTGAGTCTGTGGAATTCTCTGGCTCAGAGGGCGGTGGAGACCGGTTCTCTGGATACTTTCAAGAGAGAGCTAGATGGGGCTCTTAAAGATAGCGGAGTCAGGGGATATGGGGAGAAGGCAGGGATGGGGTACTGATTGGGGATGATCAGCTGGCTCGAAGGGCCGAATGGCCTACTTCTGCACCTATTGTCTATTGTCTTCCCATGTTGAACTTATAATGTTTTATTTTTAATTGTCTACTGTATATCGTGTTGTTACTTGCGAGCAAAGCATCTAGGCACATTCCTTGTATGTATACATACATGTTTGGCCACTGTAATGTCCTGGACATTTGCCCCTCACAAAGATGGCGCCCAATGACGCAACACAGAGGGGCAAAGATCAGTCAGCGCCAACTAACAGCAAAAATAAATCGGAAAGTGGTTTTTGAAGGTGAGATTAGATTTGTCCTTATGTTGCCCTCCTGTCCCGCAGCCGTGTGTTAAATAAAAGACCAAAGGCCCTGTTTTGTTGGGAGAGAAATTGCATAATATCGCCGCCTTCCGCCGGAAGTTGTGTCAGCCTCACCTCAACCAAGCTTGCTGGCGCGGCGGTGACTGACGGGCGCCGGGGCCAATGGGAAGGGGGGGCTGAGGGGCAGCTGGGCCAATGGGAGGGGCGGGGAGGGCGGGAGCTACGATGGGGGGGGAGGGGCTAGGCAGGTTAGGTTGCGCGGGAGTCGCCCTGAAGTTGTCAGCGGGGAGAGTGGCCGGGACATGGAGAGCAGCGTCGTAGTTGTCGGCGGCGGCACAGGCACAGGCACACGCAGCGCCTAGCCCGGCCCCAGGCCCCAGGCCCCAGGCCCCAAGTCCAGCCCAGGCCCCAAGTCCAGCCCAGGCCCCAGGCCCCAGGCCCAGCCACAGGCCTCGACTGCCGGCGTGTGTGGGCGCCTCTCTCTCTTTAAATGATGCCCCACACTGGAGGTGAGGGGGGAAGGGGAGGGTGAGGGGAGTGGAGTGGGAGTGAGGGGGGAGGGGAGTGAGAATGAGGAGGGTGGAGTGGGAGTGAGGGAGGGAGAATGAGGAGGGTGAGGGGAGAGTTGAGTGAGGGGAGGGGAGGGGAGAGTGTTGGAGTGAGGGGAGGGAGGGGAGGGAGAATGAGGAGGGTGGAGTGGGAGTGAGGGGAGGGAGAATGAGGAGGGTGAGGGGAGAGTGGAGTGAGGGGAGGGGAGGGGAGAGTGTTGGAGTGAGGGGAGGGAGGGGAGGGGAGAATGAGGAGGGTGAGGGGAGAGTGAGGGGAGGGAGAATGAGGAGGGAGAGTGGAGTGGGAGTGAGGGGAGGGGAGGGAGAATGAGGAGGGTGAGGGGAGAGTGCAGTGGGAGTGAGGGGAGGGGAGAGTGTTGGAGTGAGGGGAGGGAGAATGAGGAGGGTGAGGGGGAGAGTGCAGTGGGAGTGAGGGGAGGGGAGAGTGTTGGAGTGAGGGGAGGAGAATGAGGAGGGTGAGGGGAGAGTGCAGTGGGAGTGAGGAGTGAGGGGAGGGAGAATGAGGAGGGTGAGGGGAGAGTGAGGGAGGGAGAATGAGGAGGGTGAGGGGAGAGTGCAGTGGGAGTGAGGGGAGGGGAGAGTGTTGGAGTGAGGGGAGGGAGAATGAGGAGGGTGAGGGGAGAGTGCAGTGGGAGTGAGGGAGGGGAGGGAGAATGAGGAGGGTGAGTGGAGAGTGAGGGGAGGGAGAATGAGGAGGGAGAGTGGAGTGGGAGTGAGGAGTGAGGGGAGGGAGAATGAGGAGGGTGAGGGGAGAGTGCAGTGGGAGTGAGGGGAGGGGAGAGTGTTGGAGTGAGGGGAGGGAGAATGAGGAGGGTGAGGGGAGAGTGCAGTGGGAGTGAGGGGAGGGGAGAGTGTTGGAGTGAGGGGAGGGAGAATGAGGAGGGTGAGGGAGAGTGCAGTGGGAGTGAGGGTGAGGGGAGGGAGAATGAGGAGGGTGAGGGGAGAGTGAGGGGAGGGAGAATGAGGAGGGTGAGGGGAGAGTGCAGTGGGGAGTTGAGGAGTGAGGGGAGGGAGAATGAGGAGGGTGAGTGGAGAGTGAGGAGGAGAATGAGGAGGGAGAGTGGAGTG
>JAXLNO010005819.1:0-29116 GCA_038087875.1 Malacoraja senta
CGGTAGCCCCACCCTAAGCAGCAGCCCAGTGTCGGAGACCCGACCCAGCACAGCCCAGTCCAGCGAAGGAGAACGACCAGCAGCCAGCGCCCGCTGTGAGTCCCCATTGCACGGCCAATTCCAGCCACTACCCCTCTGGTCCCCCTCACTGGCTCCTCCCCCCCTCCTCCGTGATGCCCCCCTCTCCCCTATGGCTCTTCCCCGTCTTTTCTCTGAGCTCACTCCCCCCGCCCACACTCCTCTGCTCCCACAACTCACCCCCCCCCCGCCCACCCACTCCTCCCCCCACAAGCCCCCCTGCCCGCACCCCCTCCCCCCACACACACTACCCCCCGCCCACACACACCCACCCCCAGAACCCCCCCCTCGCTCCCCACAACCCCTCCACCTGCATACCCCACACACATATACACCCCCCCCACACACACACACACACCCCGCCCACACATACCCCCCACCCACACACACCCCCCGCCCACATACACCCCCTCCCACACCCCCCTCCCCCACACACTCCCCCCTCCCACACCCCCCCACCCGCACACACCCCCTCTCCCACACACACCCCCCGCCCACACACACACCCCCCTCCCACACACACCCTCCCCCACACACTCCCCCCTCCCACATCCCTCCTCCCCCTCTCATACCCTTCCTGCCCACATGCACACCTCCGTCCCACCCCACACCCCCTCCATACACCCCCCTCCCCCCACACCCAATTCCCCCATACCACCCTCTATCCCCCTCCTACACCTCCCCGTCCACACACACCCCTCCTCCCCTCCCACCCCACACCTTCCCTGCCACACACCCCAACCCTCTTCCCTCCCCCCCTCCCACACATGAAGAGGAGGGGGAGGGCGTGCTGGGGGATGAGGGGAAATGAGCCGCGCCTGTTAGGGACTATGGGTGAGTGGGGGAATATTGCGTTGTGGGAATGGGTTGCGTTGGGGGAAACGGGTGAGTGGTGGAATATTGCGTTGGGGAATGGGTTGCATTCGGGACCAGGCCTTCGTGTGACTGGGACCCAATGGGTCCCACTTAGTCTAGTACATAATTAAAACTCTGATCTTGTGCTCTTCTGGTTTGTGGGGTTTTTCTATTCACTCAAAGACGGTATGCGATAGCGCTATGATTTTTCGGCAGGTTACTCACCGTTCTCCTGTGCTGCGAGTGCAACATGTTTATTTCCGATCGGTGGTATATTGTAAAGGTTATCGAGGTTTACAAATCTTAAAAATCGCGCAAGCGCATATTCCTTCAGTCAGCACCATGCAGATATGGTCTCTTCTCCTGTCAGTCAATGCCACGGCCGGGACGGTGACACCCCTTCCTGCCGCACCGTTGGCGGCCTGTCCCGCCTCACTCACAAACCCCTCTCTCCCCTCCTCACAGTAACTTGTCTATCGTCTCTCCCACCACCGGCGGCGGCCGCGGAGGGGGGGGTTCAGTGGAGGCCCAGTGGTGGCCCAGTGGAGGCCCTGGTCCCATCTCTCTCTCCCTCATCACTCACCCCTCTCCCCCGGCCGCCCTCTGCGACAATGGCGGTCCTGTCTACCCCTCCCCCCGGGTCTGTCTTCTCCGCCGCCGCGGTAACTCACCCTCAGGGCCTTCTCGGAGGAGATCTTCTCCACCAGCTCATCGAAACTCGTGGTGCCCACCGTGACGAACACCGACTCCACCCCCCCCCCGCACCCCGGTGGCGGCAGCAGGCACGCAGGTGAGTGGGCAAGGTGGGGACGGGCCGAGCGACAGGTCAGACAGGATGGGCCGAGCACGGCTGAGGGAGGGAGAGTCAGGTTGCAAGGTGGCCGAGCAGTTTGTGCAGAGTTTGAGAGACACACGCACACGCGCACGGGCACGCGCGCGCACGCGCGCACGCGCGCACACACACACACACACACACACACACACACACACACACACACACACACACACACACACACACACACACACACACACACACACAACACACACACACACACACACACACACACACCACACACACACACACACACACACACACACACACACACACACACACACACACACACACACACACACACACACACACACACACACACACACACACACACACACACACACACACACACACACACACACACACACACACACACACACACACACACACACACACACACACACACACACACACACACACACACACACACACACACACACACACACACACACACACACACACACACACACACACACACACACACACACACACACACACACACAACACACACACACACACACACACACACACACACACACACACACACACACACACACACACACACACACACACCACACACACACACACACACACACACACACACACACACACACACACACACACACACACACACACACACACACACACACACACACACACACACACACACACACACACACACACACACACACACACACACACACACACACACACACACACACACACACACACACACACACACACACACACACCACACACACACACACACACACACACACACACACACACACACACACACACACACACACACACACACACACACACACACACACACACACACACACACACACACACACACACACACACACACACACACACACACACACACACACACACACACACACACACACACACACACACACACACACACACACACACACACACACACACACACACACACACACACACACACACACACACACACACACACACACACACACACACACACACACACACACACACACACACACACAACTTTTTTATGGACGGAGGGAGGGAGTGACTGAGGGTAGGGGAAAGGAGAGGGAGAGAGTGGTGAGAGAGGGATTGGGGGAGAGGAGGAGGAGAGGGAAAGTGGGGGAGGTGAGGAGGGAGAATGGGGGAATTGAGCGAAAGGAAGGGGTATGGTGGACGATGGGGAAAGTGGGGGAGATGAGGAGAGTAGGGGAGGAGGGGAAGTGCAGGAGGTAGGGAGTGGGGAATAGAGGGAGAGGAGGGCAGAGGGGGAGGTCAGGAGGGATAGAGGGGGGGATAGGGGAGGTGAGGAGTGGGGGATAGAGGGATAGGAGGGGGTAGGGAGGGGAGAGGAGTTATGGAGGGTGGGATGAGTGACTGAGGGTAGGGGAAAGGAGAGGGATGGGATGGGGGGAGGGAGAGGAGGGGGAAAAAAGAAGAGGGAGGGTGAAGAAGAGGGAGGGAGTGCTGGTGGATGAGAGGGGAAATGAACCGTGCCTGCACAGTTGTGGGCTATACGTGAGTGGTGCAATATTGTGTTGGGGGGGCCGGTTTGCATTGGGAGAATGGGTGAGTGGTGGAATATTGCGTTGGGGAACCAGGCCTCCCGTTGTGACAGGGACCCAACGGTTCCCACCTAGTCAAAAATGGTTAGATATACAGTAGGTCCATTTATGAATAGGAAGAGTTCTGAGGGAGAGAGATATCATCTTTCGAAATAATTTAGTGTATTTAGTTAATTTAGTTAATTGTGTTGAAGTGATTTCCAGCACTTGTACTTTAAATATTTAAGTAAGAAGATTATTTAATATAATATATTCAAAGAGAATTATTAATGAAGATCTAGCAATAATCTCACTTGATGCTGAAAAAGCTTTTGATCAGGTGGAATGGCCCTATTTATTTTCGGTGATGGAAAAATTGCAGCTGGGCGAGAAATTCTGCGCATGGATAAAACTGTTATATACCAACCCTACGGCTAGAATATTAACAAACCAAAGGTTATCATCTAAATTTAACCTATCTAGAGGTTGCAGACAAGGATGCCCGTTGTCTCCATTATTATTTGCGCTTGCTATTGAGCCACTCGCAGAAAGAATTAGGATTCATCCGGAAATATATGGGTATAACACAAAGGATACAGTGAATAAAATTTCTCTATACGCAGATGACGTATTAATTTACATTACAAAACCAGAAATTAGTATTCCAAATTTATTAAAGTTAATAACTCAATTTGGTTCACTTTCTGGATACAGAATAAATTGGAATAAAAGCAAAATTATGCCAATAAGGGAACATAATAAACATATAATACAACAATTTCCGTTTAAAATAGTAAACGAAAAATTCAAATACCTAGGCATTTATGTCACTAAGACATATACATCATTATTTAAAGCAAATTTTCCTCCATTACTGAATGAACTACATAAGAACATTCAGTATTGGAAAACACTTCCTATCTCAATGGTTGGTAAAATTAATGCCATAAAAATGATTTTCTTACCGCAAATATTATACCTTTTTCAAACAATTCCGATATACTTGCCAAAAAACTTTTTTAAAAAGTTGGATTCCATTGTCAGTGACTTTATCTGGGATTATAAGAATCATAGGATAAGCAAAAAACATCTGTGCAAATCAAAAATAAATGGAGGCTTGGTTTTACCAAACTTTTTGTTTTATTTTTGGGCAGTTAACATTAAAAATATGAATTTTTGGTTGGAAGAAATAGATCAACAACCAGATTGGTTAAAAATGGAAAAGGAAGATTGTTCACCTTTTGAAATCGGCTCGATACTATTTGCTACTTCTAAATTAAACAAAAAAAATTATAGGGAAAATCCTATAATATATAGTGCTATGCGAATTTGGAAACAAATAAAAAAGACATTAAAATTAGATAACTTATCACTTTTTCTTCCAATTGTGAATAATCCGTTGTTTAAGCCCTCATGGTTGGACAAAGGTTTTACACAATGGAAAAACTATGGAATTAAGAAGATGGGACAACTTTACAAGGAAGGCACTTTTCTTTCATTTCAGGAGTTGCAACAGACTTATGTCCATAAGTCTGTTGCAACTCCTGAAATGAAAGAAAAGTGCCTTCCTTGTAAAGTTGTCCCATCTTCTTAATTCCATAGTTTTTCCACTTCAAGTAAATGATTTTTTCAGATATCTTCAACTTAGAGATTATGTAAAAGCAAATAAAACTTTAGAATTAGAAATTCAGAAATTCTTGACGACTGTTGGAATAAACATCCTAATACAGAAAAATTAATATCTTATATATATAATATTTTATTAGACAGCGATATTCCATCGATGGACTTACATAGACAAACATGGGAAAAAGAACTAAATCAAATAATAACGAAAGATACTTGGGAAGAAAGTTTACAACACATACATCAATGTTCATTAAATGCCAGACACTCTTTAATACAATTTAAAGTAATACACAGGTTACATTATTCTAAAACAAAATTAAATAAAATCTTCCCACATATTTCACCTACATGTGATAAATGTCAACATTTAGAAGCTAACTTATCTCATATGTTTGCAAATTGCATAAAAATTAAAAATTCTGGGCAAATATTTTTAGAATAATATCTAAAGTGACCAGCACTCAATTGGACCCGGATCCAAAATTAATAATACTAGGAACATTAGTACTAAATCAAACATTTACAACAACTCAAAGAAACTTTATTGATTATAGTATAATAACTGGGAAAAAATTAATTCTAAAATTTTGGAAAGGCCCTATAACCCCCACAATTAAAATGTGGATTATAGAAATGACGGAGACCTTACACTTGGAAAGAATTAGACTTGTCCTGTTGGACAAACAAGAACTATTTGTTGGAACATGGTCTCCCTTTATTGATTATCTAAAGGGTCAGAACGGTTCAGCACGAGAACCTGACTAGCACTTGAGCCAAGGAATAGATGAAATGTTATATTCTGAAATGTACGAATATATCTCGAATGAAGTTTTTTATCTTAGTAAGTTATTCCATTCTTCTTTATTATCTCTTTTTTTTCTCTTTTTTTTTCTCTCTTTTCTTTCTTTATTTCATCTATCTTTTTAGTTCTATTTAGTTTTAAAAAAATAAAAAATAAAAGTATTGGAGACAATGTAATAATATTTGACAATATTATTAATTCAAAAATGTAAGACCGGTAACGACTTTAATATGATATGTATTTACATCCAATAAAAAATATTTTCAAAATATATATATATATATATATATATATATTTAAGTAATATCAAAGAGTTGGTTAATTTATTCTTAACTGTTTTTGAATGTGAATGTCAGTCGTTGACATTATGAATGTCAAACATTTTCACAGCTGAATAGGCATGATAGTCTGTCAGAGCATTGCAAGGGGTAGGATTATTCAGACTTCACCTTATAACGCTGGAAGTTCATTGTGGTCAGATTGGGTCAGCTTTGAAGATCACCTTAAAATAACCATGGACTTCACTTGTGGAGAAATGGGTAACGTGAATGATTCCCTGCCCCCTGGAAATTCCAGGATAGATAGATCTATACATTGTTAGATGTTAAAGAAATCAATGGATGTAAGAAAGTGACATTGAGGTAAAAGATCAGCCTTGCACTTAGTGAATGTGGAGGCAGGCAAGTGGGGCTGAATGTAGGTACAAGAATCTGCAGACGCTATTTTACACAATAGGACAAAAACTGCTGGAGTATCTCAGTGGGTCAGGCAGCATCTCTGGAGAACATGGATAGGTGATGTTTCTGTCAGGACCCTTCTTCAGGCTGATTGTAAAGGGGGAGAAAGAAAGCTGGGAGAAAGGAGATGCAGGACAAAGTGTAGCAGGTAATAGGTGGACACAGGCAAAGGGGAGTTTTGATAGGCCAAACCAACAAAGGCCAAAGATTAAAGCAGAAAGTGTGAGAGGAATGAATAGTTGCAACTTGTGAAGCAGATGAAGGAATGTAGGAGGAGGGAAAGTGGGAAGGGTGGAATAGGTTCCAATCTAGGCAAAGCGGATGGTGAGGAAGGGAGGGCTGTGGGGTAGAAAGGGGGGAGGGGAGGGGGCTGTGGGGAAGGAAAGGGAGGGTTTTTCTAAGAGGTCACCTAAAATTGGAGAATTCACTGTTCATACTGTTGGGATGTAAACTACGCAAGCAGAATATGAGGTGCTGTTCCTCCAGTTTAAGTGTGGTCTCATTCTGTCAATGGAGGAGGCCCAGGACAGTGAGGTCAGTATGGGAATGGGAAGGGGTGAAATAGTTGGCAACATAGAGATCAAGTAGGATTGGCGGACCAAGTGCAAATGTTCAGCATAGGTTCTTACCCAAACCACACACCCTTTTCCCCCTGGTACTTTCTCCTGCAACCTCAGGAGTTGTAACTCCTGTCTCTATATTTCCCCCCTCCTCTCCCATCCAGGGACCCCAGCTGTCCTTCCAGGTGAGACAGAGGTTCATGTGCACCTCCTCTAATGTCAGAAGAGGTTAATCAGTTAATCCAGGCAACATCCTGATTGATAGCTGTATCAGCTATAATGAGAGATTGGAAAAACTTTGTTTTCTTTTATGGTTGGAGTCCTTTTTACTGGGTGGAAATATCAAATACTGGATGGCACAGATAAGGCAAAATGAGAAATATTTAAAACAGATTTGCGAGTTTTTTATATCGTTAAGAATGGAGGTGCTTGAAAGATGCTGTCAGGGGAGGCAGTAGAAGCAGATATGATAGCCCCATTTAAGAGGCCCTTTAGACAGATCAGGACTGCAATAGAGGGATGCAGACCATGTACAAGCAGATATGAATAGTGTAGATGGTCAGTGCACACCTGGCTGGCCAAAGGACATGACATGAAAGAGTCTGCATCCTGGGGGCATGAACATTGAATTCTCCTTATTTTGCTAGCCCCTGCTGTCTCCTTCCCTTCCTATCTCTCCCTCAAGCAACACTGGAAATTGGAGGAACAGCACCTCATATTCCGCTTGGGGAGTCTGCATCCTGGGGGCATGAACATTGAATTCTCCCTATTTTGCTAGCCCCTGCTGTCTCCTCCCCTTCCTATCTCTCCCTGAGCCCTCGGGCTCCTCCTCCTTCTTTTTCCTTTCTTCTCCCCGCCCCCCCACCCCCTATCAGTCTGAAGAAGGGTTTCGGCCCGAAACGTTGCCTATTTCCTTCGCTCCATAGATGCTGCTGCACCCGCTGAGTTTCTCCAGCATTTTTGTGTACCTGGCCAAAGGACATGTTTCTGTACTGTTCTATGTTCTGTGCTCATGTTCCAGTTCAAAATGATTATGAAGTACTCAATCTATTTCCTTGCCTAGCTGTTCATGGTGCTGCAAATTAACTTGTTCTCAGGTGGTAGAATCAATAATTGTCCATACCTAGCTGTTCTTTAGAAGGTGGTGCTGCCAGTGATACAATCAAGTGACTTGCTTGGTTACCTCAGAGGGAGACCACACTGGGGTGGAATGCAGCCAAAATATAGTCAAAGGCCATTAGTGAGGCAATTTGGCTATTACAAGAATCCATCGGCTTCATGGTCACTTTTACCAGTATCAAGAAAGTTAAAGACAATATTTTATGGTTTAACTCTTGTTATGTGGATTGCTAAATGACTAAAATAGCCATGGTGCTATGATATTATAAAATAGCTTTTTAATATATCTTGAAAATGGGTCAGTTTATGGGAGAAGTAAATTATATATTCACCGCTGCACATATGTGATAGACCAACACAAAGTGGTGCATAATTGTGAAGTGGAAGGAAAATGATACATGGTTTTCAATTTTTTTTACAAATAAAAAACTGAAAAGTGTGGCATGCAAAAGTATTCAGCCCCCCTGAGTCAATACTTTGTAGAACCACCTTTCGCTGCAATTACAGCTGCAAGTCTTTTGGGGGTATGTCTCTACCAGCTTTGCACATCCAGAGACTGAAACTTTTGCCCATTCTTCTTTGCAAAATAGCTCAAGCTCAGTCAGATTGGATGGAGAGCATCTGTGAACAGCAATTTTCAAGTCTTGCCAGAGATTCTCAATTGGATTTAAGTCTGGACTTTGACTGAGCCATTCTAACACATGAATATTCTTTGATCTAAACCATTCCATTGTAGCTCTGGCTGTATGTTTAGGGTCATTGTCCTGCTGGAAGGTGAACCTCCGCCCCAGTCTCAAGTCTTTTGCAGACTCTAACAGGTTTTCTTCCAAGATTGCCCTGTATTTGGCTCCATCCATCTTCCCATCAACTCTGACCAGCTTCCCTGTCCCTGCTGAAGAAAAGCATCCCCACAGCATGATGCTGCCACCACCATGTTTCACAGTGGGGATGGTGTGTTCAGGGTGATGTGCAGTGTTAGTTTTCCGCCACACATAGCATTTTGAATTGAGGCCAAAAACTTCAATTTTGGTCTCATCTGATCAGAGCACCTTCCTCCACATGTTTGCTGTGTCCCCCACATGGCTTGTGGCAAACTGCAAACGGGACTTCTTATGGCTTTTTTTCAACAATGGCTTTCTTATTGCCACTCTTCCATAAAGGACCGATTTGTGGAGTGCATGACTAATAGTTGTCCTGTGGACAGATTCTCCCACCTGAGCTGTGGATCTCTGCAGCTCCTCCAGAGTTACCATGGGCCTCTTGGCTGCTTCTTTGATCAATGCTCTCCTTGCCCGGACTGTCAGTTTAGGTGGACGGCCATGTCTTGGTAGGTTTGCAGTTGTGCCATACTCTTTCCATTTTCGGATGATGGATTGAACAGTGCTCCGTGAGATGTTCAAAGCTTGGGATATTTTTTTATAACCTAACCCTGCTTTAAACTTCTCCACAACTTTATCCCTGACCTGTCTGGTGTATTCCTTGGGCTTCATGATGCTGTTTGTTCACTAATGTTCTCTAACAAACCTCTGAGGCCTTCGCAGAACAGCTGTATTTATACTGAGATTAAATTACACACAAGTGGACTCTATTTACTAATTAGGTGACTTCTGAAGACAATTGGTTGCACTGGATTTTATTTAGGGGTATCGGAGTAAAGGGGGCTGAATACTTTTGCACGCCACACTTTTCAGTTTTTTATTTGTAAAAAAATGTGAAAACCATGTATCATTTTCCTTCCACTTCACAATTATGCGCCACTTTGTGTTGGTCTATCACATAAAATCCCAATAAAATACATTTACGTTTGTGGTTGTAACGTGACAAAATGTGGAAAAGTTCAAGGGGTATGAATACTTTTGCAAGCCACTGTATATTAACATTGTAACAACAAGGCTAGAATTATTACTATTGATAGTAAAATATTTTCCAATATGATTCCCAAAAATGTTAATTGATAAAGTAATTTTAATAAATGTAATTTTCACTTCTCTTTTATGCAGAATCAGACAATGTAACAGCTACCGCTGGTTCAAAGTACATCAACTATAACAGATTGGTGATAGGCCTGGTATTGGGACTAGGAATCCCACTACTCCTACTTCTGCTTGCTTTATTAGTTTTCTGTTGTTGCATTAGAAGGAGAGTAAAAGCAGAGTAAGTATAATCATGACCTGGAAATTAATTCTCATAACTCCAAAGAGAAAGATTGCAGTGCAACTAAAAATTGGCTCAATCTGAAGTACAGTAAGTTTGCACACATTTCCAGCTGTCTATGCATCCACTGTGAAATATGACTTCTGAGATTTCAGCAATATTCTGATTTATCCTAGCCCTTTTTTTTTCAGTGTAAACTTCCCCCAAAAATATAATTAGTACTTCAACAGAAATTCACGGATCTCATCATAGAATAACCAGATTCGTTCAACTGAATCTTGCTTTTTAAAGTGCCTGCAGTTTTTGTCCTCACTGATATTTGTGACCCTCTCAAATACACTTCATATTCTTCATTATCTTCTTTGCCTGTGGAGATCAAGGTCACCGTTACTCTAAGTGTTCCAGCCTCAAGATCATTGCAGGTTTCCACTGCTGAACTCTGCTCCACTTTACAGTTTGTGGTATATTGTTTCATTAGGAACATAATCTTAATTCTGCACTCTAGAAGAGAAAATTACACCTACCCCTCCTCTAGTCTAAAAGAGTAGACAGAATAGGAAACTTCTTTGGTGTTTAAATATGGAGTAAAGAACTAGCAAAATATGTAAAGGATAACGCTTTTCTAAAAGCAGATATACATTGAACAAGTTCATGTCCTTGCTGAGACCTCCCTGGCAATCCCTAGCTGGAGCACCTGGAACTGTAGATAGACATAAAGTGCTGGAGTAACTCAGTGGGTCAGGCAGCATCCCTGGAGAAAATGAATAGGTGATGTTTCGGGTGGGAACCATTCTTCACCTATTCACGTCACCTGACCCGCTCAGCTAATCTAACATTTTGTGTCTATCTTCGGTCACCGGTTCCTTCCTAAATAACTGGAACTGTAACCTTGCTACCATTACTCCTCATCAGCTTGACCTGTGAGATAAACTGTGAGATAAACAATACTCATATCTCTGAAACCACCACATTTAAGATGGATCAAGGATTAATTATCAAATGAAAGCAATTTGGAATTCATAGCTTTAACACAGTTGTGAAATTATAGTTCATAAACTGCAAAAAATATAAGAATCCAGTATATGTCATGTGGTACTTGAATTATGCACAGTTCTCAAGAGCATTTATACTGTGGGTACAAATTCTCATATGAAATCTTAAAAGGAAATGTATTGTTAGAGTGAAAATAAGGTATGGGGAAAAAAGGGGGGAAAAGTGTTTAGATTACGGTATACATAGATACATAGAAAATAGGTGCAGGAGTAGGCCATTCGGCCCTTCGAGCCTGCACCGCCATTCAATACGATCATGGCTGATCATCCAACTCAGTATCCCGTACCTGCCTTCTCTCCATACCCCCTGATCCCTTTAGCCACAAGGGCCACATCTAATTCCCTCTTAAATATAGCCAATGAACTGGCCTCAACTACCCTCTGTGGCAGAGAGTTCCAGAGATTCACCACTCTCTGTGTGAAAACGTTTTTCCTCATCTCGGTCTTAAAGGATTTCCCCCTTATCCTTAAGCTGTGACCCCTTGTCCTGGACTTCCCCAACATCGGGAACAATCTTCCTGCATCTAGCCTGTCCAACCCCATAAGAATTTTGTACGTTTCTATAAGATCCCCTCTCAATCTCCTAAATTCTAGCGAGTATAAGCCAAGTCTATCCAGTCTTTCTTCATATGAAAGTCCTGACATCCCAGGAATCAGTCTGGTGAACCTTCTCTGCACTCCCTCTATGGCTATAATGTCCTTCCTCAGATTTGGAGACCAAAACTGTACGCAATACTCCAGGTGTGGTCTCACCAAGACCCTGTACAACTGCAGTAGAACCTCGCTGCTCCTATACTCAAATCCTCTTGCTATGAAGGCCACAAAGGCACGATCAAAAAAAGAGAATTTAGAGGATGCTTTTGAATGGATTGACGAAACCTGTTATCCCATCAAATAGAACATTTATAAATAGTTAAACAACATTTGAAATGTTGAGGTGCAAAGGTAGAGTTTGATGCACCAGTGGGCTTAAGAAGAAGGTCCTGTTCTTGAGGAACTGTCATTAAAATACAGCATGTACATGATAAAGTTGAGAGGAGAAATCTTTATCAATGATGCAACGACTGTGCCGTATTATAGTACCAGAGAATCAAGATAGCGTATATTCTGAAAATGGACGCTAGAAGGGAGACAACGGGGAAGGAATTACTCAGATTTCCAAAGCAAATATATTCCCTACTGTACAAGTATCAAAATCATTTCACAATGCTCAATTATTAAATATATGTAATAATATGCAATTTGTGAAACAAATGATCGGCAATGCCTAATTCTCAGATATCAGCAACATGGAATATCAAGTAAATACAATTATATACAAATCTCACATATTACGACCACAAAGTTTTCAAAATTAAGTCATGCGTAATTCTCAGACAAAAACCTACAATGCAACGATGTCTAATTCTCAAGTGCATTCATTAATGTAGCAACACATTAGTATAATGGTTCACTTACTGGACTAATAGCCCGATTTCTGGATAATTAATTCAGAGATATGGGTTTGAAATCCATCAAAGCACTGGGAGGTTTAAATTCAAGCAATAAATTAACTCTGGAAGTGAAAATAAAACTAGTTGGAATAACCAAGAGAGAGTAGGTTTTGAGAAGTGGACAACAGAAGGGAGATAATGGAGAATGAAAAGGCCATTGATATTGAAGTATATAACCATATAACCATATAACCATAACAGCACGGAAACAGGCCATCTCGGCCCTTCAAGTCCGTGACGAACATTTTTTAAATTTTTTTAAAAATTAAAAATAAATACTTCCCACTAGTCCCATGTACCTGCACTCAGACCATAACCCTCCATTCCTTTCCCGTCCATATACCCATCCAATCTATTTTTAAAGGATAACATCGAACCTGCCTCCACCACTTCCACTGGAAGCTCATTCCACACAGCTACCACTCTCTGAGTAAAGAAGTTCCCCCTAATGTTCCCCCTAAACTTCTGTCCCTTAATTCTCAAGTCATGTCCCCTTGTTTGAATCTTCCCTACTCTCAATGGGAAAAGCTTATCCACGTCCACTCTGTCTAACCCGCTCATAATTTTAAAGACCTCTATCAAGTTCCCTCTTAACCTTCTGCGCTCCAAAGAATAAAGACCTAACTTGTTCAACCTTTCTCTGTAACTTAGTTGCTGAAACCCAGGCAACATTCTAGTAAATCTCCTCTGTACTCTCTCTATTTTGTTGACATCCTTCCTATAATTAGGCGACCAAAATTGTACTCCATACTCCAGAATTGGCCTCACCAGTGCCTTGTACAATTTTAACATTACATCCCAACTTCTATATTCAATGCTCTGATTTATAAAGGCCAGCACACCAAAAGCTTTCTTTACCACCCTATCTACATGAGATTCCACCTTCAGGGAACTATGCACAGTTATTCCTAGATCCCTCTGTTCAACTGCATTCCTCAATTCGCTACCATTTACCGTGTACGTCCTATTTTGATTTGTCCTGCCGAGATGTAGCACCTCACATTTGTCAGCATTAAACTCCATCTGCCATCTTTCAGCCCACTCTTCCAAATGGCCTAAATCTCTCTGTAGACTTTGAAAATCTACTTCATTATCCACACCACCTATATCCACAACACCACCTATATGCAATAACTCTGATTACCAAAGGAAATACATTCAGCACTGTACAATTATAGAACCATTTAAAATGCACAATATCTGAAATATAATGTAAATTATAAAACATTACATATTATTTCATAGTCATAGAATCATCCAGCACGAAAAAAACAGGCCCTTCGGCTCAATTCATCCAAGCCGACCAATATGCACCGTCTAAACTAGTCCTTTTTCCCATGTTTGGCCCATATCCCCCTAAACCTTCCTATGCATTTACCTGTCCAAGTGTCTTTTAATGTTTCAAGATTACCAATAAAACCCATCTGGTTCACTGATAAACATGTGAAGAAAATCTGCCATCCTTACATGGTTTGGTCTAAATATGACCAGGCCCACCAGCGTGGTTGATTCTTAACTATCTCCTCAGTTCAGGGACAAGTAGGGAAAGTCAATAAACACCAGCATTGCCAGTGACATCCATATCCTTGGAATAAAACCTTCTTTTCTCAAACATAATCAGCAATGTGTAATTCTCAGAAATAAATCAAGTAGTGAGCAATATTCATATTTTAAAATACTTCAGTTCTCATACGAATTTAATGAAGCAAAATTTGCAAACATCACAAAATTATCGATTATGTTCAATAGCCAGTAGGTTCGAAAGGCATGTGATAATGTCATTCTCTAATTCATTTTATATGATCTGCTATTTTATCTAATTGTAAAAGTAAGGTTTTCCATTTTCCATTGTGTTTACAGCATCGCTTCAACAGCAAATGGGTGTGTACATCAAGGGAAATCTTTACAGCCTGATTATCATGTTAAAACTCCTGTTTATAATGTACATCATCTACCTTCATATATATAAGATACAGCATGCAGATGCACCTGAAGAAACTTGAATATGTTCTATGGAAATAAATAATAAAGATTATATAATAATGAAAATATTTAGGTGTTATATGTAAGCTTTTCATGTATATGTTTACAATATGGGACAGAGTACTTATCAACTGAAACATTTAGATAAATAAAGCAATTACTTCCAACCTGTGTGTGTTATGGACCTTCTGGAAATATTAAATGATTCTTGTGAACCTCCATTCGATCTGAGATTAGTCTCAGTGGCCATTACAACATAGAATTTCACAGATGGCTTTTACCTGCATCTTTGTTCAAGCTGCCCTTTCAAATATACTAGATGTCATTCCTCTGGGATCCTGTTTCCCTTTTCATTTTTAGGTAATCTGTTCTGCAGTAAATTCATAGAATATTTTGCAAATATTTCCATGTTTATTTCCTAATTCTATTCTTCTTCTTCTTTCGTGTGGCGTGCACAGCCTAAAGTTGTTGGACAACTTGTTCTATTTGACCTTCCGTTTGTGCACGTCGAGTTGATTGCAGTAGTCGAAACATGGCGGACCACGTGAAGGATGCAATCTTCCACCCCAGCCTAATTCTATCAGAAATATAATTTCCTTGATTTGCATTGTATTTGTTATCAAATTAAGATAATGTTCTATCGAGCCAATCTAGTTTAATTGTTTAAGTTTCCAGTCATCAATAATTCACAAAAGTTTAGGTTTAGCAGAACCTTTTAACTTACTGTGAAAGCTTGGGCATTAAGTCATGTGCAATCCAATACCTATATTTAAAAAAACTTTTTCTATCTGCCTCAATGTTTGCATGCCATCTGACTAATGTCATCATTCTTTCTCCAAGTTTACAGACAGATTTTGTAACTTTCTAATTCTAATGTAACTTTCTAATGTTTTCTAACTTTCTAATGTTTATCTATTATTGTTTAATTTTGTGAAAAGTTGAAGGTATGTACATTTCACAGCCTCCATTTTAATTATCTCCAATATAAGTAACAAAGTGTTATTTTAGACTTGATTTTGTTTGTCTTTTCTTGTCCCAATTGCTCCCGTTCTGATGTTACGTGTGCTTTGACATTGCACAATCCTGGTAAAGCATAATAAACTGTTGATGCACAGCGGGTCAATAAACGTTTTATTCAAGAGCAATCTTTACTCACACATAAAATCCACCGCATTATATACCAACGTATGGTTCATACATGAAGTAAGTACCATTCTTGAGTTTCACACAGGGGAATGCACAACTGAAATTGGGGAAGACCAAGTCCTAGGGTTGGGGTCATGGGTGAGAGAACTGGTAGAGGGATGAATGGGAGTAGGTCAGAATTGGTGCAGAATTTGACGGCTGGGCTGGTAAAAGGAACAGGCCAGAAATTTGTAAAGGGGCTCAGGCTGGTGAAAGGTTGAGAGGGGGGAGGCATAAATAATTTGTATATTGCCATAGAATTTGAATACATCATAGTTACTTCCAGCAAAGTTGATGTTGCAAAATCTTTGCAACAAAAATCTCTTAATGGGAAATTGGGAAAACTGTTGAACAGGCCTGTAAGTAAAAATATATATTTTTACTCACACATTCTGGCCTTACAAACAATGTTTCATGCATTATAATCGCTGGGTTCATTTTATCCTATTGGCAGGATAGATGCGCCACAGGTGGTGGTGCACTGTTGAAACAGACAGGAGGAACTAACATTGAGGGTCCTCTACGGTGGTACACACCCCGTGAAGTCACATTGCATGAGGCGAAAGACAGGCAAGAATCTCCTGATACTACGTACAGCCCTTCCCCAATTGACAGATCAGTGTTCCTCAAACTTGAACAATATTTGGAAGAAGCAGTGAAAGTAGCACATAATTTACTCTGGTTAGAGCACGTCAATTCTTATAGCCAAGAGCATCTTCATATCATTTTCGCTATCTAAGCTGGCTGAGTCCTATAGAAATAGCTGCCAAACTGCACCTGCAATAAGTAGTGAGTCTGGGTGGAGTGACACCTTGAGTCTTGTCATGTCTTCACATCAGGAACTGCTCCGTGGTGTTCTGTGATACTCGCAATCTGCTAAATGTTTCAAAAATTTGGTAGATCAAAATTGGGCATCTATGAGTTGCCGTGGACATCAGCAGAAACATAAATGTACACAATCACAATCTAAATCTAGGTCTGGAACACCTCTCTATCATAACAATCACAAAAGGCAACAAACCTGGCTCAATGCAGACCAGTATGGTAGGTACAGCACAGGCATCTAAAAATAACATGCTGACCTGGCAATGCTGCAACACAGCACCACATACGATATAAACTCCAAAAACAGCACGACATTGACAGAGTTTAGACTTTTTAGACTTTCAAGATACAGCGCTGAAACAGGCCCTTTGGCCCACCGAGTCCGTGCAGACCAGCCATCACCCAGTATACTAAAAATATCCTACACACTAGGGACAATTTACAATTTTAGCAAAACCAATTAACTTACAAACCTGTATGTCTTTGGAGCGTGGGAGGAAAATCGAGCACCCAGAGAAAATCCACGCGGTCACAGGGTGAACGTACAAACTCTGTACAGACAACACATATGGTGTGGAATGAACCGGGGTCTCTGGTGCTGTAAGGCAGCAGATCCACTGCTACATCGCTGTGTTGCCCGTTAAACGATTCCTCAACCAATGAATCAGATCAAAGTTCAGAAGAATTGGCAGATCAATTTATGAATGATGGTGGAAGATTATAGAGCTAACAGGAGGAAAAATAACCAAAAAATTATCCCAATAATCTCAGAGCAGAGCATGTCAGTGATAAGGACAGAGCTAAAGTATTCGTAACAATACTCAGCCAGAAATGCTGAGTGGAAGATACCCTACCATCATGAAAGTCAGTTTTCAGTCCAATTCAATTCACATTATGTGACATCAAAGATCTTCCGGCCATTATAAGATCTGAAGGGGGAATGTTGACCAATGATTGTACAATTTTCAATTCGATTGGCAACTCCTTGAGGAATTAAATAAAAACAAATAATGCTCAAAACACTCAGCAGATCAGGGAGCATTTGTGGAAAAAGAAACAGAGTCAACATTTCAGGTCAAAGACCAATCTGAAGAAGACAAAATAACTTAGTATCAAGCTGCTTGGAGGTTGGGTTGGGATGGTAGGATAAAGGGGATATCTCTAATAGGATGAGACCAGGATTGCTGTTTGATAAGCTGTAAATGTGGTACTCAAAATGCTGTGAACAACATTCTATTTATACACATGTATTTCAGTGTCTCTGTGATCACTATGCCCATAGATCACTATGATCACATATGATCACATATCACTATCATAATAACCCTTATCCATAATAACCCTCATCCATCCGATCACTTTTTGTATTCATAGGTCCATTACATCGGATTAGTAAGTTCATTCAATATCTTCTTTCCTACTGTATGTTATTACTTTTCTCTTGACTTGCTTACTCATTTTTGCTTCAGTGGTTTCTTTGTGAAAACAGGGACAATGCATCTATTCAGTATCCCATCCGTTCCAGTATAATCCCCAGTTAATTTAGTTTATTTATTACTTAATTCAGGACAAGGAGATAACATTATTGAGAGCGTTCTAATATATGTTCATTGTGTGTATATGTATAACTGGAGGTTGTTAATAAATCGGTAACAATTCTGAATATATAACGTTATTCTGAAATAACTTAATTAAACAAAAGTGTAGAAATTTATACAATGCAATCATTTACTTTGTAACCAAGATCCAAACTGTAGTCAATTAAATGGGTTCAGCATGACATCACACATTAGACAAGAGAGATTTTCTTTGAAATGATCCAACTGAAAGATGATATATTTATGGATTATTATTTTTTTAATTAGTGTGCCCCACTTTATAACAGAGGAATCAATGTTTTTTTCACTACCTTGTTCATATCAGTTTTACAAAATGTAGCAAATGCTTGGCATAAAAGACATTCTTCCTAACAAGGAACATTTGTAGGGAGGGAATTCTTCAAAACTGTTACTGTAGTTAAAAGTGTGGATGCAACCTCATTTATAGTTTATAGTTCTATAAAGATATCAAATGTGAAATTGAAAAACATGGGAAAAGCTAAAGTTCCTGCTGTAATTTAGGGTGAGCTCGAGTAGGCAGCGGCTGAGGTGGGCAGCAAACTGATCTAATGTTGTCAATGGAAGACTGAAGAAATACATTCCTGGCCTTGTTTGCATGCTCCCAATCAATTTCCCACTAGAACTGGAACTGAGCAGCAGGCAATGCCAGATGGCAGGGAATTGCTGCAATTCCTGGTTTTTGGCTAGTGAATGGATTATGGGATAGTCTCACATTTTGGGAGAGGGAATGGAAAACCCGAGGTAATGACCACATAAAGCATCATTATTTTTTCCTGGGGAAAGAAGAAACATGTACCTGTCTGAGCTTCTCCCATTCCTAAAATTATTTTCAGCTAACTTCACTTGTGAAAAAAACGCAATCTCTCTCAGGCTGGTTGGCTGGAATATTATATATTCAGAAGCACAACAAGAAGCAAAAATATATAGATAGGCCATGGATGACAAAAGGACTACAAAATGCATGCAAAAAAAAGAATATCTTGTATAAAGAATTCATAACATTTAGAACTATAGAAGCAGAAAGTAAATACAAAAGATATAAAAACAAATTGACTAGTATTATGAGGACATGTAAGAAAGATTATTATAATAAAATATTAAACGATAATAAAAATAATATTAAGGGCATATGGAATGTGTTAAATAAAATTATCAGGAATGGATCAATGAATATAAACTACCCTCAGTACTTTGAAGACAATGATACAACTGTGAGCGATATGAATGATGTGGTTAATGGGTTTAACAATTTTTTTGTAAGTGTGGGACCAAAACTGGCAGAAGAAATCGATAATCCACAGTCAGAAGAAGGAGAGAGGAAGGTTGTGGATTTGTTAGACAGTAACCCAAACTCAATGTTTTTGAAAGCAGCTGATGAAAAGGAGATTATTGACATTGTTAGTAATTGTAAGAATAAAAGGTCTACAGACTGGAATGACATTTATATGGCTTTAATCAAGGTAGTCATTGGTGTAATTGTAAAACCCTTAACTTATATTTGCAATTCATCTTTCAAAACTGGTGTATTTCCATGTAAAATGAAAACTGCCAAAGTCATCCCACTATACATAGCTGGAGACAGAAATCAACTTACAAATTACAGGCCGGTGTCGTTACTCTCTCAGTTCTCAAAAATATTAGAAAAACTGTATGTAAGTAGATTAGATAACTTTATCGAGAAGCACGAATTGCTAGTTGATAGTCAATATGGATTCAGGTCAAACAAATCGACATCCATGGCATAATGGAGTTAATTGAAGACATTACCAGTTCTATAGATAACAAGAAATATGTAGTGGGTGTATTTATAGATTTGAAAAAAGCATTCGATACAATTGATCATCATTTGCTAATCAAAAAATTGGAAAAGTATGGAATCAGAGGGGTTGTACTAGAGTGGATGAGATGCTACATAAGTAAAATACATCAGTTTGTGCAAATAGGGGACTGCAAATCAACATGCTTGGAAATAACTTGTGGAGTCCCACAGGGGTCGGTTTTGGGCCCCAAATTATTTATTTTGTATATTAATGATATATGTAGGGTGTCAAACCTCTTGAAATTTGTGTTATTTGCAGATGACACTAATATTTTCAGTGATGGGGACAATTTGCAGCAGCTTTTGGAGGTGGTCACAGCAGAAATGAGTAAACTAAAAACATGGTTTGATTTGAATAAATTATCATTCAATTTAAACAAAACCAAACTTATGCTGTTTGGAAACCGCAAAATAAATACACAAGTAAAAGTAATGATAAATAATGTTGAAATAGAAAGAGTGTATGAAAATAAATTTCTGGGTGTGATTCTTGATCACAAAATCTGCTGGAAACCCCATATAAAACATGTGAGAGCAAAAGTAGCACGGAGTATTGGAGTGATGGGGAAAGCAAGGCATGTTTTGAATGAGAGAGCACTGTATATTCTGTACAGCTCACTTGTGTTACCGTATTTAAATTACTGTGTGGAAGTATGGGGCAACACCTACAAAACCACCTTACAATCACTAAGCACATTACAAAAAAGAGCTATTCGTATAGTCAACAATGTAGGATATCATGAACACACCAATATACTGTATTTAAAATTACACACCTTAAAGATTAAGGATCTGGTAGAATTTAAGACTGCACAAATAATTTATAAAGCAAAAAATTAAACTGCTACCTGTAAACATACAAAAACTGTTCAGAGACAGAGAGGGGGGTTATAACTTTAGAGGGAAACTAAACTTGAAACAGCATTATGCTCGGACCAATTTAAAAAGTATGTGTATTTCCATTTGTGGGGTGGTTTTGTGGAATGGTCTTGATGAAACGATTAAACAAAGTATGAATATAATGCAATTTAAAAAAATGTACAAAAGATATATCTTTGAAAAGTACAGTAATGAGGAAGGGGAATGTAAATCTCACAGATGTTAATGGTGCTTGTTCTTTTTGTTCTTTTCTTTTTTTTGTTCTTTTTTCTTAATAGCTTGATTGGAGTAGTTTTAATTGAATTGTCTGTTTAGTTTATTTTATTGAATTTTGCATTTGTGAATGGTGAAGAATGGGGGTAGGACTTGACAAGCATAGGCTTCTTCCTATCCCTTTTCGAACGAGTCTAATGTGTATTATGTTGAAATTGGCTTTTGATTTTTTAATTTATGTATGTACATATATGTTATGTATATGTGTATGTGTGTATATATGTATATGTATGTATGTATATATGTACATGTATATGTATGTATGTGTGTATGTATTTATGTATATATATATGTATATATATAATTTTCCTTTATTTATTATTCATTTTCATCTTTTCTTTTCTTTTTTTAATCGTTCGTTCAAAATAAAAGATATCAAATAAAAGATATCAAATATATTTGAACCATTGCTGTGACTAATTAATAGCAGAGGTCCTTTTTATCTGTGCATAAAATTAAAGTCTGTGGGAAGATTGTGGTGGGATATTGAATGGGTTCTTCCTCTGAGCTAATTACATTTTTCGGTTTAATTAGTGGCATTTTAGTTGATTTGAATACCCTGGCAGCTAAAGCCTCCAAATGATACACAAGCTTATCGAGAAAACTTGACCAATCTTATCCTTTTGTATACAGCACCGGGAGAAAAACAAGGTTGAGGGTTATAGTGCTTAAAAACTTTAGATAACTATTGCACCCACTACTTCAGAAATTTTAAATAACAAGGACAGTAGAATCCAGAATACAACCTGCACTGTAAAACTGATTCAAACAAATATTTCTGACATCTTAATGTGCTGGATACTTGGCTGGGACTAGTGGAAATTTAATTTATTTAACAATATTTTGAGGCCACGATCAGCCCAGTAGTACCAGATAAAAATAAGCTAAAATTCCTTCTTCCTACAGATAGAAATGTTCAGGCTACTGAAACTAAAGTCTCTGGAGCTAATCTAGAAGCAGTTGAATACTGTGAAAGTAACACCATAAGCTTCTATAAAATAATTAGTTGCGCCAAATTTATACTATCCTTTATAATATCCTGTTCTTTTTTAAAGAGTTGAGTGATTACATTGAAAAAGAAGACAGAAAAGTGGTCCCGTTGCTGTAGTCAAGAATATATTAATGATACGTAAGGTAATCAGGTAATAAGGTCTCCTTTTAAGTGTTTTAGAAAAATATATATTTTGAGGACAATGCTTAAAAGGTACACTTGAAAGATAATAGTCATTTCTGATAATCACTTAAGCTGGTCAAATGGGTTTTTTGGAATAACAGTTAAGTCCAGGTTTAATACCTTTCAAATGTGACTTGCCTTTCCTGAAAGTTGATCCATACTTAGTTTTGAATCAAATATCAAAGATATTTATATAAAGGATTTTATTTTTTGGCCCTTGGTTTTGCGCTTTGCCTCCGCCGAAATAATATCCGACTTAAAGCTGCCACAAATGATGCATGCAGATCTATGCAGTTCCTTTTACTAATGGATACTGAATAAAAAGCTGTATTGATGTTCTTAGGAGTTAGAATCTGTGCAGAAAGGTCACCTACGTGTAGGGGAGCCAAAATTTTGCTGCAGCATCTTTGTAAGCACCACTTTAAAGTAACCTAGTATTGACATATTCTTTCCAGATGAATTACACACTTTTACTATTTCAGGTACAATGCAAGCATGATATATACTTGCCTGCATAACTGGGAAGAATACAAAAAGGTGTTGCTGAAGACAGTCACTGAAGAAAGCAATAGAAGAGCGATACCATAATTTAAATGGAATATACAGAATAGGAAGTCCATTTAAGGCACTGGTTTTATACCTGTATTTATACTCCTTCCTCCCAAGTTCAACGAATCATGAGCTTAAATTGATTTAATTCTATCAGTGGATTTTTCATATAATTTACATGAACCCCTTGTCTCCATTCCACAGCAAAATATCATGTTCAGCCTTAGCATCACTGCTGACCAAAGATACTGGAGCAAGAGCAAGATAGACCACTCGGCGAAAAAGCCGTAGTAGGTCATGGGTAAATTTTAACGCCATCTTAGTAACCTGCTTCGCGATTAGCGTCATGGCGTCCACATGTACAACCACAAGCTCAGCTTACTGTTCTGCTATAAATTGCTCAAATCACCAAAGTAGACAACCCCAACTATCTTTCTTCAGGTTCCCCAATAACAAAGAAAGGTGAGAAAAATGTATTACTTTCTGTCGCTATTATTCTGTTGTGAAAATATTATTTTCTGTTCTCCCATCAACGGTCATGGGGAAACTGGGTTTGTTGGTACATGAGAAAGTTATTAGAAAGTTTTTTTTAAATAGATCTAGACTTACCACAATAATAAAGTTATCCATTTTTACACTGCTGTACATTTTTGGTTTTGTTCCTGTTGTAAGGCATGCATGCTAGTGTAAGAAGATTTTAATAAGCTCTTATACATTTAAGGTAAATTGACATATTAGAGGTAAGATGCATCTTCAATATACAGGTCTCTCCCCACCCCTGAAAACAATTGCACTTAAGTGATATATCACCCATTCTGCAGGTATGTAGCTATAATCAAATTTGTTCTTATAAGTTAATCCTATATGATATTTTCTGTAATTTCAAATGTCGACAGTGGGTCCAGCATACTCGTCGATAAGATCTCCTACACCGAACTCCGGTGTACTTGTTAAACAACTGCCGTCTTTGTTCTGAACACTTCGAACTTGACCAGTTTTCCAACAAGCAGACCAAGAACAGGCTAAATTGGAATGCAGTTCCAACGCTCTTTGACATCCCTAACCCGCCGAAACGTCTGTCTTCCCAACGCAGGTTACTCTAGAGAAAGAATGAGAACCTTCCATCTTCACCAAAGCCTTCAAAGCAGTAAAGAGGTAGGCCTATTTGCTAGTATTTTTTTCCTTTTTAATATAACATTTATTTTCTCACTTTGGCTAAATTACAAATTTGTATACTAACTGATACAATTGGTAATGGTACAATATGTAATAGCATGTATGGCACTTCTATTTTCATTTGTGAAATGTTCACAAAACTATAATCACACATAAGGCCACTTAGTGTAGGTTAATAGAATGTGCACTTGTATTTAATTCAAGTAAGAACATCCATTTAAAACTTCCTCAAGCATAATTTAGACAACATTTAAATGATTTAATGGGACTTCAAAAAATCAAGATCATGATTTTCTTTTGGTAGACTGAAATTGGTGCATCACATCTATTTTAAATGATAATTAGTAGTAGATGCTGATTTATTTACATGTATGCTAAATTTATTTAATTTGTATACTTCTCATTTTTCCCCCCTTCTCATTTTTTTTTGTCTTGGCAGTGTCACACAACATACAGGCCGAACATTCTTACTACTTAGCTGCAGACCAAATTCATGAGAATGAACCCAGCAGTGTTTCTCCCACTCCTGATACAGATGATCTAAAATTCACACCAAAATGTAAATGACAGCAGAGCTCTGAAGAAGGAAAGACAGCGTACTTTCCTCCTAAAAAAAAAGTACAACAGATTAAACTAACAATGGAGAAGGATACTAAAGAAAGTAAAACAATTAGTGACGATCAGAGGAGCTGGTGAATCTTTTCTCCTCCTGCTGGCCAGCCACCATAACGGCTGCTGCCGCCCGGCTCTGCTCCAAAAACGACGCAATTTTTTTTCTTTAGCTGAAGCACGTTCGGGAACCAGACCCTGGGGTCTGAAGCACGTTCGGGGTCCAGACCCAATGGGTCTGCTCTTGGTCTAGTAAATATATATGCGTGTGTGCGTGTGCGTGTGTGCGTGTGTGTGCGTGTGTGTGTGTGTGTGTGTGTGTGTGTGTGTGTGTGTGTGTGTGTGTTTGTTTGTGTGTGTGTGTGTGTGTGTGTGTGTGTGTGTATGTGTTTGTTTGTGTGTGTGTGTGTGTGTGTGTGTGTCTGTCTCTCTCTCTTTGTGTGTGTCTCTTTTTGTTTTGTTTTGTTTTGTTTTGTTTTGTTGGTGTCAGAGTCAGATTTGGCCTTTGATTCCTTGGTCCGCCAAAACCACATGCAGAAACTCTGAGATTTTTTCCATTTCGCTAGACATTACACTATTACATCCCATAACACACTCCTCATTAAATTTCGTCATTTTTATGTACACATTATTTAATAAAATCCATCCCCCCCCCCTCACCACTAATTTTTTTGAATCCTGCTGGCCAGCGAGCTGCTGCATGACTCACAGTGCCATCACATCTGTCCAATCACAATGGATTTCAATTACCTATGATATGACATCACAATGGGTCAGGGCTCCTCCATCCCCTCCTGTTCTCCCCCTCCACCTCTCCCCCTCATCTCACTCCCCTCCACCTCTCCCCTCCTCTTCTCTCCCCCTCCAACTCCCCATCTTCTCTCCTCCAACCCCCTCACTCACCCCTCCTCTCTCTCCACACCTCCCTCCCCTCTCCCCTGTACTCTCTCTCTGCCCTCTATTCTCTCTCTTCCCCTCCCTCCCTCCCTCGCTCCCATGCCTTTCCCTCTCTCCCCTTCTCTCACCCCCCTTCTCGCTCCCCTCTTCTCTCTCCCCCTCCCCTCTCTCCCCTCTCCTCTCTCTCCCTCCTCCCTCTCCCCCTCTTCCCTCTCCTTCTCCCTCTCCTCTCTCTCCCTCTCCTCTCTCCCCATCCAATCTCTTTCCACCTCCCCCCACTCCCCCTCCCTTCTCCCCCCCACCTCTACCACCCTCTCTCCTCCCTCCTTTCTCCCTCCCCCTCCCCTCCCTTTTATCCCCCTCCCCTCTACCCCCCTCCACATCGTATTCTCACCCTCTCCACCCTCTCCACCCTCCCCTCCCCCTCTCCACCCTCCCCATCACCTCTCCCCCTCCTCTTCTCTCCCCCACCTCCCCCCTCCACCTCTCCCCCTCCACCTCTCCCTCTCCTCTTCTCTCCACCCTCCAACTCTCCCCCTCCGCTTCTCCTCCCTCCGTCTCCCCCTCACCTCTCCTCTCACCCCCTCACTCACCCCCTCCTCTCTCTCCCCCCTACCTCCCCCTCTCCCATCTACTCGCTCTCTCCCCTCTAATCTCTCTGTCTCCCCTCTAATCTCTTTCTCCCCATCCGTCCCTCCCTTCCACCCCATACCCACCCCCTTCTCTCTCTCACTCCCCCTTCTCTCCCTCCCCCTTCCCTCTCCCCCCCTCTCTCTCTCCTCCTCTCTCCCCCCTTCTCTCTCCCCCCTCCTCTCTCCCCTCCTCTCTCTCCCCATCCTCTCTCTCTCTCCTCTCTCTCTTCTCTCTCCCTCTCCACTCCCTCCTTCTCTCTTCCCCTCCAATCTCTCTCCACCACCCCCTCTCCCTTCCCCTCTCCCCTCCACCTCTACCACCCTCTCTCCTCCCTCCACTCTCCCTCCCCCTCCCCCACTCTGCCCCCCTCCCTTCTACCCCCCTCCACACCCCCTCCACCCTCCACCTCTTATTCTCCTCCCCCTCTCCACCCTCCCCTCTCCTCCCCTCCTCTCCCCCCTCCACCTCTCCCCCTCCTCTTCTCTCCCCCTCCACCTTTCACCCTTATCTCCAAAAACACGCAAAATTCCAAGGTCCTTTTTAGCACCATCACCTCCATCATTTGTCCTGCCACCAGCACCAGCCTAACTGGGTCCCCTGCTAAGTGCGAGGAATTTACCACATTTTTCACCAGCAAGGTAAAGAACATAAGAACGAATATTTCCCCTCCCACCCGTGACCTGGCTGTCTCATTGGTCTGCTCTTCAAAATTAGATTGTTTCCAACTGTTACTCTCCCCTCCCTTGTAAAACTGATCACCACCATGAAACCTACTACCCTGCCCCTCGACACTGTCCCCTCTGCCCTCCTAAAGGACGTCATTACAACAGCCGGTCCCAGCATCCTCGCCATCTTCAACAGCTCTCTGGCCACTGGCACTGTACCTACCTGCTTCAAGCATGCGGTGGTCCAACCACTCCTGAAAAAACCTAACCTCGACCCCACCTTGCCAAGCAACTACAGACCCATTTCTAAACTGACTTTCCTCTCAAAAGCCCTTGAAAAGGTACTTTTAAGTCAACTTATACCTTACCTTCACCAAAACACTATCTTGGAAACTTTCCAATCAGGTTTCAGGGCTCACCATAGCACAGTCTGCCTTGTTGAAGATACACAATGACCTACTGCTCACCGTTGACTCCGGCGACTGTGCAATTCTGCTCCTTCTTGACCTCAGCGCTGCATTTGACACTGTCGACCACACCATCCTAATTGACCGTTTTTGGTATGGGGTTGGTATTGATTGCACTGCCCTGAGCTGGTTCATCTCCTACCTCAAAGGTAGGAGTTTCTCGACTAACATAGGCAACTCTTTCTCCTCCCCAGCTAATTTCTGCTGTGGGGTTCCACAAGGTTCCCCATTCTCTTCTCCCTGTATATGCTCCCCTTAGCCCAAGTCATTGAAAGGCACGGCATTTCCTTCCATTGCTACGCAGACGATACACAACTCTATCTCCCCTGAAGCCCAAAAAACAATCAAATCTGCTTAACCTTACCCACTGCCTCGAGGATATAAAGTGTTGGATGGCCCAGAACTTCCTCCAACTAAACGAGAGTAAGTCTGAGGTCATCCTTCTCGGCCCCTCGGACTCAATCAAAATGATAGCAGGCAGCCTTAAAAGCATTACCCCACTACTCAAACCTCACGTCAAAAACCTTGGCGTGATATTTGACTCAGCACTGAAATTTGACAAACAAGTCAATGCCGTGGTAAAAGCTAGCTTCTTTCAGCTTCGGACGATAGCTAAAATAAAACAATTCCTCCAGTTTGATGACCTCGAAAAGATCATCCACACATTCATCTCCTCCCGCCTAGATTACTGCAACTCCCTTTACACTGGCATCAGCCAATCTTCCCTGTCCTGCCTGCAACTGGTCTAAAACGCCGCAGCTAGACTCCTGACGGGAACCCGAAAAAGGGACCACATCACCCCGATCCTGGCCTCTCTCCACTGGCTCCCTGTGCGGTTCCGTATAAACTTCAAAATCCTCCTCCATGTCTACAAAGCCCTCAATAGGCTTGCCCCCACCTACATAAAAAGTCTTCTCACCCACCACTCCACCTCCAGGCCCCTCAGATCGGCCGACTTGGGGTTGCTGAATATCCCACGGTCTAGGCATAAGCTCAGGGGCGACCGCGCCTTTGCGGTTGCAGCCCCTAGACTGTGGAACAGCATCCCCTTTCCCATCAGACCTGCCCCCTCCATCGACTCTTTTAAATCAAGACTAAAAACGTATCTATACTCCCAAGCCTTTCCTGACGTCCTCTGAGTGAGGGCTACATGTTTATGCTATTCTTATAACAAATGTAAAGCACTTTGGCCAACGAGAGTTGTTTTTTAAATGTGCTATATAAATAAATGTGACTTGACTTGACCTCTCCCCCCTCCACCTCCCCCCTCCTTTTCTCTCCCCCCTCCAACTCTCCCCCTCCTCTTCTCTCCCCCTCAACTCTCCCTCTCCCCTCTCCTCCTTCCCCTCACACCCCCTCCTCTCTCTCCCCTTCCCTCCCCCCTCTACTCACTCTTTCGCTTCTACTCTCTCTCTCTCTCTCCCCTCTAATCTCCCTCTCCTCTCCCCTCTCCCTCTTCCCCTCTCCTCTCCCCTCTCCTCTCCCCCCTTCCC
>JAXLNO010005820.1:0-32809 GCA_038087875.1 Malacoraja senta
AAAATATTGTTATAATATCTGCCTGAAACACTTTAACTGGCAGCTCATTCTATATACAGTATGTACCACCCTCTCTGTTAAAAAGTTGCCCCTCAGTTTCAGCCTAAATTATTTCCCTTTGCCTAAATCTAGGGTCCTCTAATTCTTGCTGCCTCAACCGTGAGTAAAAAAACTCTGTGCATTCACCCTATCTATTCCCCTCATGATTTTATACACCTTTATAAGATCATCGCTCAGTCTCCTACGCTCCAAGGAATAAAGTCCTGACCTGCCCAACATCTTGCTATAACTCAATCCCTCGCATTCTGTCAGCATCCTCATAAATCTTTCCTACACTCTTTCTAGTTTAAAAATCTTCTCTCTGGTTGACAAGATGTAATAAGTACACTGCCATGGGCATCGGTGCTGGATCCTCAACCGTTTACAGCTTCTTTAACTGACTTGAACGAGGACATCAAAGATATGATTGATAAATTTGCTGATGACATAAAGAACAGTGAAAAGTAAGTTTAGAACTATCGGGAGACAAATGGGTATATTTGAGTTCTGTGAGTGAGTGAAAATCAAGCAAATTGAATCAAATGTGTAAAAATATGAAATTGTGGCACAGAAAATAAAAAGAGCAAAGCATATTATCTAATTGGCAATAGATTGCAGAGTCCTGAGGTGCAGAGGGAAACTGAGCATCCAAGTGAATGATTCACGTGAACGATGGTTTGGTGGCATCGCAGCAAGTAAACCAAAATCAAAAGGATGTTATGGTTAATTGTTTTAAAGAAATTAAAACGGAGCATTGAGAAAATTAAATTAAAATTAAATGCTTCGCATTTAGACTACAACATTTGTGAGGTTAGGTTTTATTTTTACAGTGAAAATGGTGCAGTGGCAGCAGTAGAGTTGCTGCCTTGCAGAGCCAGAGACCTGGGTTCAATCCTGACCATGGGTGCTGTCTATATGGGGTTTGTACGTCCTCCCTGTGCCCCCGCAGGTTTTCTCTGGGTGCTCTGGTTTCCTCCTACACTGCAAAGACGTGTCGTTAAGTAGGTTAACTGGCTTCTTTAAATTGTCCCTAGTGTGTAGGATAGAACCAGTGTATAGGTGATCAATTGCCGGCACATACTCAGTGTGCTGAAGGGTCTGTTTCCATGCTGTATCTCTAAGCTAAACTAAACTGAACTAAAATAGACTAAAATAAACTAAAATAAACTAAACTAAAAGGTTTAATTCTATTTTTATTTCAGGTTTTTAGAATCAGCAATTCCCTACTGTACAGTGGTCATGCTGTACAGTTAATCACTGTGACATTGAAGAGTCCTGGACACAGAGATGATGACATTTTCCTTCTTTGCTGTACAACTGAGTCTCAATTATAAACTGAATATTGCTCTGGACTAAGCATGGATCAAAGCCTATCCTCATCCTATCCTGAAATAATTCCATTTCAAGCTCAGATCTGCTTCTGCCCATTGCCAGGGATTGCAAATTCATGCAAATTGCCTCTTTCCCATTGTCAAGGTCTGGCCTTTTGGAGTAAACCTCCAAGCTTATCAATAAAAAGGTTGTGGCTGTTCTTACAGTAGATCACAATTTCTTCAAGTTACTCCCTGCTATCTTTCATTAACTTGGTGATGTTTCCATTGGAACAGAGAGAGGATAAACTATCTGTCCATTAAAATGTTGAAGGCCACAATGACATGAGTGATAGGAGTCTAAGGGTTGATGGATATACCTTTTGTTGCATGTGCCTGACCAATGACAGATGTTTATGCATAATTTAGCTTTAGATCAGGTCAAGGGGAGTTCCCACCGCCAGGGGGTACGATGTAATCCCGTGCTACCTGCTCCATGGTCGGATAGTCGGCGACTAAACCGTCTCCCCCACCTGGTTTGCCAGGTGAGGAAGGGGCTATGGACCCCCAGCAGGACCAAAAACAAGATCTGTCAAAGGGCGGATGAGCTCCTAGCGAGCCAACGGCCATCCACACTTCAGTAGAAGTTGCGATCACGGTCGTGCATAGCATTGTAAGGCACCGTGCCCGTTGATGTTTTCAACGATGATGATGATTAGCATTTCAAATGTGAAGGAAGGAACTGCAGATGCTGGTTTACACCAAAGATAGACACAAAATGCTGGAGTAACGCAGCAGGAAAGGCAGCATCTCTGGAGAGATGGAATGGGTGACGTTTTGAAGGTCTCGACCCGAAACAGCAACCATTCCTTCTCTTCAGAGATGCTGCTTGTCCTGCTGAGTTACTTCAGCATTTTGTGTCTATCTTTAGCATTTCACACTTTTTATGGGACTCTGAGATTTACAAATTAAATTTGTGCAATTAAAGGCACACTGAGACTTCAGCAGATGAAGCAACACTTGGCTAAAATTTTACCAAGGTCATGCCATACTGAGAGGGAAAGACTGCACATAATAGAGAAAGGAAGATGAATAAGATTTGATCAATTTGGCTTTGGGTCATGACATTTAATGGACGCTAGAGAGATGGGAGCTCATCTTATACCTCTTTGTAGTTTTATTCAGGAGAGTTGCTTTAAAAAGAAGGATGTACTATGTGGACCACTGTAATCTCAGTGTTACTTTAGTGAGGTAGTGTGAAGCATGAAATGGTAAGTCCATGTAGACTGTTTCACCATGTATGTTGTGATGGATCATTCATACATATGGTGTCAGAAGTGGGTTTGGATCGCCGATGGTTCACAAACTTGTGGTTCTAGCAGTTGCTTGGCCATAGGCAGGGTGGAGCAGGTTCACCGTGACATGAGTCGTTCGGCCAAAGATCCCGGGAGAGGGTCGCGGACGATGTTACGTAGGTGGAGTAGGTAAATTGAATGGATTAAAGGCCGCTAAATCCCCAGGGCCAGATAGGCTGCATCCCAGAGTACTTAAGGAAGTAGCCCCAGAAATAGTGGATGCATTAGTGATAATTTTTCAAAACTCTTTAGATTCTGGAGTAGTTCCTGAAGATTGGAGGGTAGCAAACGTAACCCCCCTTTTTAAAAAGGGAGGGAGAGAGAAAACGGGGAATTACAGACCAGTTAATCTAACATCGGTAGTGGGGAAACTGCTAGAGTCAGTTATTAAAGATGGGATAGTTGCACATTTGGAAAATGGTGAAATCATTGGACAAAGTCAGCATGGATTTATGAAAGGTAAATCATGTCTGACAAATCTTATAGAATTTTTCGAGAATGTAACTAGTAGAGTGGATAAGGGAGAACCAGTGGATGTGTTATATCTGGACTTTCAGAAGGCTTTCGACAAGGTCCCACATAAGAGATTAATATGCACACGGTATTGGGGGTTCATTATTGATGTGGATTGAGAACTGGCTGGCAGACAGGAAGCAAATAGTAGGAGTAAACGGGTCCTTTTCAGAATGGCAGGCAGTGACTAGTGGGGTACCGCAAGGCTCAGTGCTGGGACCCCAGCTATTTGCAATATAAATGAATGAACTGGATGATGGAATTGAATGCAACATCTCCAAGTATGCGGATGACACGAAGCTGGGGGGCAGTATTAGCTGTGAGGAGGATGCTAGGAGGCTGCAAGGTGACTTGGATAGGTTGGGTGAGTGGGCAAATGCATGGCAGATGCAGTATAATGTGGATAAATGTGAGGTTATCCACTTTGGTGGCAAAAACAGGAAAGTAGACTATTATCTGAATGGTGGCCGATTAGGAAAAGGGGAGATGCAACGAGATCTGGGTGTCATGGTACACCAGTTATTGAAAGTAGGCATGCAGGTGCAGCAGGCAGTGAAGAAAGCGAATGGTATGTTAGCATTCATAGCAACAGGATTTGAGTATAAGAGCAGGGAGGTTCTACTGCAGTTGTACAGGGTCTTGGTGAGGCCACACCTGGAGTATTGCGTACAGTTTTGGTCACTAAATCTGAGGAAAGACATTCTTACCATAGAGGGAGTACAGAGAAGGTTCACCAGACTGATTCCTGGGATGGCAGGACTTTCATATGAAGAAAGACTGGATAGACTCGGCTTGTACTTGCTAGAATTTAGAAGATTGAGGGGGATCTTATAGAAACTTATAAGATTCTTAAGGGGTTGGACAGGCTAGATGCAGGAAGATTGTTCCCGATGTTGGGGAAGTCCAGAACAAGGGGTCACAGTTTAAGGATAAGGGGGAAGTATTTTAGGACCGAGATGAGAAAATCATTTTTCACACAGAGAGTGGTGAATCTGTGGAATTCTCTGCCACAGAAGGTAGTTGAGGCCAGTTAATTGCCTATATTTAAGAGGGAGTTAGATGTGGCCCTTGTGGCTAAAGGGATCAGGGGTTATGGAGAGAAGGCAGGTACAGGATACTGAGTTGGATGATCAGCCATGATCATATTGAATGGCGGTGCAGGCTCGAAGGGCCGAATGGCCTACTCCTGCACCTATTTTCTATGTTTCTATGTTTCTATGTTTCTAATTCCGATGTGTACCTGGATTTGCTCAACCTACGCAACATCTCCCGCGATCCCATTTTGGGTTCACCTGCTCAACGTTTATTGTCGAGGCAGACCTGAGCCACGGTGCCTGTGGCGGATCAGGCATTGATCCCACAGGTGGTTCCACCATCAGAAGTCCAGTCCAGGTTACAACAAAAGTGTGACATTCAAAAACAGTGGTATGACAAGACTAGGCCGCTGCCACCATTAACCAAGGGGCAGGTGGTTCATTTGCAAACTGACAAAAACCATGACCATATCGGTATAATTTCTGGAACTGCTTCTGAGCCACGCTCATATCTGGTCAGTGCCGATGGCGACATCTGCAGGCGTAACAGACAACATATCCTGCCTGTGAATGAGCCGGCTCCACCTCTGTATTATCCAGACCGTACAAGTGTACTTCTGTCCGTGTCCAGCGGCATTGATCCGCCTACACCAGCACAACAACCCACTTTGGGAGCAACTGCTTTGCCAGTGCCTCCTCCGCCTGCGCTGCAGTCCCCTGTTTCATCACCGGGAATGCTGGTTCAATCTACGTCACCCGTGAAGCCACCTGCTCTGTCACGGTGGGGAAAAACGGAGATGTTTTTTATCGCACACGTGCTGGTCATGTTTGCAAGCCCACCGTGAAGTACCCAGGCAATATTTGACTTTCTGCCAGCTTATTATCAAATGCTGTGCATGCCTTATTTAGTCAATGGTTTTGTACTGACATTTAATTCTTTAAGAGAGAGGATGTAGATCAGTGTCACTCGTGTTATGAGTCATACTGTAATGCTAATAAAGTCTTTGGATCTTAATCACTGTGTGTGACCTCAGTTATTCCAACAGCAGAAGCTCGACAGTTATGGATGATCTGGAGATCTATTTGGAGTCAATTTTGATGTGCTAATGAAGGTGGAGGGGAGAGAAGGGGGGAGTAGGAGTGGGGACAACTTTTAAGAAGCCAGAGATACACGGCTGTGAAGCTCCGTGGACATTTAACATTACCGGTCAGTTATCCTTGGTTCTGAAAACTACTGCTTACCTTTTTTTTCCAAATGAGCCAATGAAATTCACCGGTCAGCACCAGCTACAACCTACAAGAACCTCTGAGAACCTTCAACCTCCTGGCAACCCATTAGGATCTCCTGGCGACCCATCTACGGCTCGAGAATTCTCGCTACACTCCATGGCGGCTTTATTCTAGTCGCCACTAAGTTTTCAACATGTTGAAATATTCACGGCAACCATAATGAGGCCGCGACAAGTTCCCAGAATGCGGGAACTCCTCACGACCATGAAAGCGACTCCCCAGCAACCACCCGCGAACATGTGGCAACCATGTGGCGACTGCATAGTCTCCTGCAGTCACCTAAAAAGTCGCCTAAGTGGGACAGGCCCATGACTAATGTTTTATTTCAGAAAACCTGGCAGCAGTCATTTGCTTAATGCAAACATGGACTGCAGACAGATGATATTACAGATGGAAGACAAATGCTAGCTCCGAGCTGTAGCACAGTCTACATAAATTAAAGCACATCTTAAAATTGAAACATATAAATTGGTTTTTCTGTGTTATAAGAATAAACTATTTTTATTTTATCAGAGAAATTCAAGAGCTCTGCTGGCATTTGACAAACACTAACTCTAAATTTTATCTATAAGTTTTGCATTGAAAAACCTGAATAAATGCATTTGCATTCCTGGTATCATTTCTAGCCTGTCTAGACCTCAAATTTGGTAAATTCCTCAGCTGTGTTAACTCCCTAGACCCAAGGAGTAAAGGAAAATCGATTAACTACATATCCTTGAATTAACAAAACATGTTGGTGAAGAATAAAGCTGTAATCACAACCAATGATGCACATAATTTAACTTGTCAATTATGCACACCTACATGTTTTTTTATTGGCATTTTCGAAAGTAATGACTTCCCCTTTCTAATTGGCCTGTTTTCCTGTCACACTCACATACCAGATGAGCAACATCTAATTATTTCTCTTCATGAGTAAATTATCCACAAAAGATCTTTTGTTTATTGATAATGGTGCCCTAATGACACACAATGGCTGCCAAAATGCAGAGGAATCTCACACTGTAATGACAATGCCCTGTTGTAATTAGCTTTTATTGGCTTTAACTAACCTCCGTTTTGAGATGGAAGGGCAAGTTTGATGTATTTACGATGCGTAGCAGATAACTAATTATCTCTTCTCGATGTGTTTCATTCCATCCCTCCATGTTTATCTATTTTAGCGCTCTCTTGAGATTGGTCTGTGGTTTTAACTACAGAGAAAGAATGAAAAATAATAATTTTAAGGGAAGAAGATGAATGGCAGTTTGGATATTCCAACACATGCACAACCGCAGAATGCAATAAGTGGTTGAGATTATCACAGTGTGTTGTTGATAATTAGCCGTCTCACAAAGAGCAGTGAATCAGTTGCTGCAGGAAATACAGTTAATTTTCTGGTCAATGGTAACCTCTCATGAGTTGATGATGGGAGATTTCAAGAAGTCAAGTGTGTTTTATTGTCATATGTCCCAAAATGGAACAATGAAATTCCTACTTACAGCAGCACAATAGACATGTAAACACCATAATAAGCAACAAGTTCAGTATATATCCTATTACTAAAACTCTCATCTTGACCACGTTGTCTGCGTTGTAATTAAATTTACGGAAAAACGATTCCCCATAGCGCAATGATTTTTTGCCACCTTACTCACTATTCTCCTCTGCTGCAAGTCAAAAAAGTTTTGTTCCGATTAGTAAAATAGTACAGAAGTTATGAAGGTTTAAAAAACGTAGAAAACAGCCCCTTGCGTTGGGAGGACCTGCTGTCAATAACGGGATCTGCTGCATGAGGCCAAAAGCTGAAGGTGCAGGGTGAGCAGAGTACGAGCCCTCCTCCTCCCCACACCCGACTTCCCCCTCCCCACACCCGACTTCCCCCTCCCCTCTCCCCCCACTTCCCCCACCTCCCTTTCTCCACCCCCTTTCACACACCCGCCCTTTCTCCACACCCCCCTTTCCCCACACCGCCCACACCACCCCACACCCAATCTTCCCCACACCCCCCCTCCCCACAACACCTCCTTCCCCACAACCCCCCTTTGGTTTGGGGGAACTGGTGAGAGGTTGGGGAATGGGTTGCGTTGGGAGGACCAGGCCTCCCATGTGACTGGTCTAGTATATATATATATATATATATATATAATAATAATAATAATAATAGCTTTTATTTACGGGCGCCTTATACCGAGGTCTCATGGACACCTTACAGAGATTGACAAATAGGAAACATATAATCAGAATAAAATAAATTATAAAGACCAATACACAAATTAAGGACAGAATTCTTTCCAAAGACACAAAAAAGAAAATCAGAAACACAATTTGAGGAGAGAGCAGCGGCAGCTAAACCGCGCCAGCGTCCACTCTCCCCTCTGACCGCCATCTTGAACACAGACTGACATAAACACAGCACACAAAAATCATCCCCCCACAATGATTACCACTGTGGGGGAAGGCACAATGTCCAGGCCCCAGCCCCAGTTCACCCAAAAGTCAGGCCAAATGAGACCTCCGCTATTGCCTCTACGGAGGCCCGATGTGCCTGGCCGTTCTCGCCGGGTGATGTAGCCCCGGCGTCGGTGGAGTCCTCTAGCGGCTGGGCCACCTGGAACGGCCGCATTCCTCACCGGAGGCCGCAGCTATGGCTGGAACGGCCGATTTCCTGCTGGCGTCCGTGGCACCTGAAGCCGACAAGGCCGCGCCGATGTTAGGGTCGGCTCCGCCGCCCGCGGCTGGTCGCCCCACAGTCCCACAGCCCGGAGGTGGTGAGCTCGGCGGTCGCAGCTCACCGGAGCTCCAGCGCGTCCGTCCAGCGCGGCGACCCAGCGAAGGCATCGCCCGCTCCGCTCCACAATAGCGCTCCAGCGCTGTGCCGCCACCGAAGCTGAAGGTGCTGGCCGGTCCCCGCCAGGAAACACTGCTCCATGCCGGTCCACGCCTGCTGGTAGGCCGCAAGGACGGGTCGACTGGGCAGCCCGGAGAGAAAGCTGCCTCACCGACCAGGTAGGGACCTAGAAATGATTTCCCCCTTACCCCCCCACATTAAAAGGCAAAATTCTCCAACAACAAAGACATTAAAAAAAACTAAAAAACTAAGAAAAAAGTGCATTTAACGGACGGCTGCTGTTTAGCAGCCGTTCCTCAAGATGGCTCTTCCTCCACTTATAAGTAAGTGGGACCCATTGGGTCCCATGTTCACACCGGGAGGGCTGGTCCCCCAACGCAATATTCAACCTCTCCACCAGTTCCAATATTGGTGGCCAGTAGGGGGGGGCGGCTTTCTGGAACGCTAATATGGGTGTTGTGGGCCGAAGGGACTGGTTTCCAGAGGACTCGTATGGATATTGTGGGCCGAATGGATACTTGGGCTGGCAGCTCACTCACTCAGGCCTGGTGCGCTGGCAGATCAATCACTCAGGCCTGGTGGGCTGTCAGCTCAGTCACTCAGGGCTGGTGGGCTGGCAGCTCAGTCACTCAGGACTGGTGGTCTGGCAGCTCAGTCACTCAGGGCTGGTGGGCTGTCAGCTCAGTCACTCAGGGCTGGTGGGCTGGCAGCTCAGTCACTCAGGGCTGGTGGGCTGACAGCTCAGTCACTCAGGGTTGGTGGGCTGGCAGATCAGTCACTCAGGGCTGGTGGGCTGGCAATTCACTCACAGCTATTCCTTGAAATTCCATTTCAAGCAGAGTGCATGCCACCACATTCAATTTCATAGCATTTCAAGCAGAGTGCAGGCCACCACATTCAATTTCATAGCATATCAAGCAGAGTGCAGGCCATCACATTCAATTTCATAGCATTTCAAGCAGAGTGCAGGCCACCACATTCAATTTCATAGCATTTCAAGCAGTGCAGGCCACCATATTCAATTTCATAGCATTTCAAGCAGAGTGCAGGCCACCACATTCAATTTCATAGCATTTCAAGCAGTGCAGGCCACCACATTCAATTTCATAGCATTTCAAGCAGAGTGCAGGCCACCACATTAAATTTCATAGCATTTCAAGCAGAGTGCATGCCACTACATTCAATTTCATAGCATTTCAAGCAGAGTGCAGGCCACCACATTCAATTTCATAGCATTTCAACCAGAGTGCAGGCCACCAAATTGCCAAACAACTCATTGCATTGTCATTAAGGGCTAACAAATCATTTATTGCAAATACATTGCAGACTCATAGTTCTGTTGATTCACAGCTTAGAATCACAGTTGTGGACAGTATATATGAAAGAGAAAAAAACAACAATATTAGTGTAAAGACAAAATAATGCCTCAAGTCTATGTAGTTCAGATCACATTTGGAGGTTGTCATGTTTAATGGCCTGATGTTTGTGGGGAAGTAGCTGTTCCTGAACCTTCATCTGGACGTCATAGTTTTCAGTCTCCTATACCATGTTCTCAATGGCAGAAGTGAAATGATCATGCAGCTAAGGTGGTGTGCGTCTCTGATGATGCCTGCTACCTTTTTGAGGCAGTGATCTTTGATGGTGGTGAGGTCAGTACCAGTGATGGACTAGGCAGTGTTCACTATTTTTTGCATTCTTTGTTCCTGAGCTTTCTAGTTTCCGAACCAGGCTGTGATGTGCTCCCAGCCCGTTCACCAGGCTGTGAACCAGTCAATATGCTCTCGACCGTACATTTGTAGAAGCTCAAGAGAGTATTCGTTGACATACAAAATCTCCTCAATCTTCTAAGAATGTGTATGGTGTTTTCTGTTTGATGGATATGCACCTAAATGCCATGAACCATGGTTAGATTCCTTCTTGTTCAACATGCCTCTAATCAATGTTATTCGACCCTAAACTCAATTTTAGAGATTATTATGGTATGGTACTTGCTGCTGTATTCTGTCCATGGTGTCTCAAGGATGCCCCTTTTGGAATTGACAGATTTATTCTGAATCTATTACATTTAACATGCTTGTAATGCCGTGCAACATCATGTGGTGTGAACTCACTGCATAGGTGAAACATGACCTTTGCAAGGATTAGATTTATCAGCAGTCATCATAGCTTCCCATCTACCATAGTTGAAGCAGGAGATGGAAGAACAACCATAGAGTTGCTAAAGAAATGTACTCCCCAGAATTCAACTTTGTTTATCCTAATCTACCTAAATGCTTGTTATGCTTCACAAAACCTTTTCCACTATTCCCCCATTTAATCGTTTGAATACATTCTTCTATTATTTTGCCTCTCATGTGTGTCGAGCCTCCTCTAAGATCGAGAACCTTGTAATCTGGGGTCAAGACCGTGACCTTTCTCTCAATGTCAACAAGACAAAGGAGATAGCGATCGACTTCAGGAAGCGAAGCGGCACACATACCCCAGAATACAATTGTTAACACTGAAGTAGAGATGGTTGAAAGCTTCAAGTTCCTAGGAGAAAATATCACCAGCCACTTGTCCTGGACTAGCCACATTGAAGCAATGGTCAAGAAAGCACACCAACACCTCTATTCCCTTAGAAGGCTTAGGAAGTTCCGCATGTCTCCAACAACTCCCACCAATTTCTACAGATATGCCGTGGAAAACATTTTATTAGCATGCATCACAGCATGGTTTGGGAACAGATTCATCCAAGACCATAAGAAATTGCAGAGAATTGTGGACGCAGCCCAGACCATCACATAAACCAACCTCCCTTCAATTAACTCCATCTACATTTCACACTGCCTCAGCAAGACTGCCAGCAATCAAAGACTAGCCTCACCCTGGACACTTCCTCTTCTCCTCTCTCCCATCAGGCAAGAGGTACAGAAGTGTGAAAAAGCATATCTCCAGATTCAGGGACAGTTTTTTCCCAGCTGTTACCAGCCAACTAGAGAGCAGTCTTGACCGACCATCTACCTCATTGGAGACCCTCGGACTATCTTTAATCATACTTCACTGGACTTTATCTTGCACAAAACATTATTCCCTTTATCCTGTATCTGTGCACTGTAGATGATGATTGTAATCATGTATCGTCTTTCCGCTGACTGGATAGCATGCAGCAAAAAAGCTTTTTCACTGTACCTCAATACATGTGACAATAAAGTAAACTAAACTAAAGTAAAAATAATCTGTAAAAAGAATCTGATATTAAATGCTTCCATTGGCAGTGCAAATATGCTCAAAGTTATTTTTGGTGAAGAAGCTCCTCTGGAATTGTGTGCTAAATGTATTAGAGACTATTTAACAGCTATAGCCCAAGCAGAAGCATCAGCTCTGTCTACTCTATCAAACCGTTCCTTAATCTAAAAAACCCCTCAAATTATAGAAAAAATCCAGAAAATATTTCTGCAGTGTCCTATTTCATTTTTGTCGTGAGAGATCTTGGAACCCTTCACAAATGGTAGTATTGTAAATGTTACTTCATCATGGTTCCAAACAGGTTTAACATAACTTCTTTGCTTTTCAATCCCATCCATCTAGAAATGATTCATAATGTTCTTCCTAGTTTTTATCGTCTTCTTAAACCATGTTGATAATCTTCCTTGTTTGTGTATCTGCATCCACAATTCCCCCTTGCACTTCCAAACAATTTAGGCTAATTTTCCACAGAGATTTTGAACTCCTTAAACTTACAACCGTGGCATAACATCTTGCAATTAACTTTTCAATTTTAATTATTATTTTTTGTAGGCATTTATAGCCGTTTTCTGAATTTGTTGCCATGCACACGTTTTGAAAAGTAGCTCTAATTTTAAGACAATAAAGTGCTCTAGTAACTGAACTGGTCAGGCAGCATCTCTGGAAAACATGGACGGGTTTCAGTTAGAGACCCTTCTTCAGACTGACCTAAAATGTTTTGTACCTCCAGCATTTTGCGACTTTTTTGGTAGACCAGCATCTGCATTTACTTGCATCTAATTTTATGACACCTTCTGAGAAGATTATTTTACTTTGTTGAATCTCTTTATTGTTTTTAAATAATCAGATTATCCCATCAAATGTCTAACCTCAAGGAAATACCCACCAGGTTTATGCATCCTTATCACAATGTTATCCATTGGGCCCTGGTAATATCAGTATTGATGATTAAGTAAATTACTCCTGGATGGATGTCCTCATTCTTCAGGGAACGGGGGTTCCCCTCCTCCACCATAGACGAGGCTCGCACCAGGGTCTCTGCCATACCCCGCAACACTGCTCTCTCTCCCCATTCCCCCACTCACAACAAAGGCAGAGTCCCCCTAGTCCTCACCTTTCACCCCACCAGCCATCACATACAACAAGTGATCCTCCGTCAGTTTCGCCACCTCCAACGTGACCCCACCACTCGCCACATCTTCCCATCTCCCCCCATGTCTGCCTTCCGCAAAGACCGCTCCCTCCGTAACTCCCTTGTCAATTCTTCCCTTCCCTCCCATACCACCCCCTCCCCTGGTACTTTCCCTTGCAACCGCAAGAGATGCAACACTTGTCCCTTCACCTCCCCCCTCCACTCCATTCAAGGACCCAAGCAGTCGTTCCAGGTGCGACAGAGGTTCACCTGCATCTCCTCCAACCTCATCTATTGCATTCGCTGCTCTAGATGCCAGCTGATCTACATCGGTGAGACCAAGCGGAGGCTTGGCGATCGTTTCGCCGAACACCTCCGGTCGGTCCGCAATAACCAACCTGAACTCCCGGTGGCTCAGCACTTCAACTCCCCCTCCCATTCCGTATCTGACCTCTCTGTCCTGGGTCTCCTCCATGGCCACAGCGAGCAACACCGTAAATTGGAGGAAATGCACCTCATATTCCGCTTGGGCAGTCTACATCCTGTATAATATTATTTTAAATGTACAAATACCACCTACGGAGGGTATCAGAAGAGACTGGGAACAAGAGTTAGCTATTAAAATTTCAAAGGAAAGTTGGAATGAATACTTATTAAACGTGCATAAATGCTCGATTAATGTAAGACACACTTTAATACAATTTAAAATTTTACATAGATTATATTATTCGAAAACTAAAATTCATAAAATTTTCCCAAACGTATCATCTATTTGTGATAAATGTCAATCCCAAGAAGCAACTATAGCGCACTCATTTGTCTTCTGTACAAAAATTCAAAAATTTTGGAATGAAATTTTTGAAATCTTTACAAAGTTATTTAAAACAAGACTGATACCCAAAGCAGAATGGATTATCTTCGGAATAACGGAAGATGATCCAGAACTAAATGTGTTTCAAAAGAAATTAATGGACTATGGGTTAATAACTGGAAAAAAGCTAATTCTAAAATTTTGGAAGAAGGCTCCAATACCAACTATAAATATGTGGATTTCAAATATGTTTGAAACATTACACCTAGAAGAGATAAGACTCCTCCTAGCAGGTAAACCAGATCACTTCCACCTGACGTGGTCTGCATTTATAGAATTATTACAAACATAGGGTGCAAAAGTACTTTAAAAAAATAAAAAATTGAGGTCAGGTAAGGGGGGATGATAGTTGAAGAGTTGGTATGTCCTATTTACGTGATGCTCAAAAAAAACATTTGTTTCTCTTTTTTTCTTGGGCAGTCTACATCTTGGTGGCCTGAACATTGAATTCTCCCAATTCTGCTAGCCCTGGCTGTCCCCTCCCCTTCATCAGCCATCTGGTTGTCTCCTCCCCTCCCCCAGCCCTCGGGCTCCTCCTCCGCCTTTTCCTTTTTTCCTTTCTTTTCCCCACCCCCTATCAGTCTGAAGAAGGGTTTCGGCCCGAAACGTTACCTATTTCCTTCGCTCCATAGATGCTGCTGCACCCGCTGAGTTTCTCCAGCATTTTTGTGTACCTTCATTTTAACTCTGTCTAGCCAAGGTTTTACCTTTACTTTTATGGTCAATGCATATAGTTGCCATTAGCTGATGTGATTCTGTTTTGTATATGGGTGTTATTGTAAACACAGCATTCAGTAGTGAAACTGAAGGTCTCCAAACTGCCAAGTTATTTTCCTGTTTTTTATGTAATATTCCCATTGTTTCATATCCTGTGTTTTAAGTAGTATAGATCAAAATAATAAGGAAGCAAAATAAATAAATCTTTTACAAAGAAAAATATCAGGTATGTCCCTGTTTTCTTGCCTTTTGTGTGTCATTTTTCAAGCAGGATTTCAACAAATCCTTAGGCTAATTTATACCAGAAAGATGACATTAATTTTGCAATTAATTATCTCTATATAAGCCAAATTTTGATTATGCTCATGATTTTTTAAAATCATTTATCACCCGATAAGATGGTTTTCTGATGCCCCAGGTTTTTGCAGCAGAACGAGAGTAGCAGTGTCAATTTGGTCACGTGTTAAATGTGTGAATTAAAAGCAGAGTAACCGTTTTAATATTTATTGTTTCTTTTTTTATTGTTTATATTTTGTGTTTAAGCTTTCCATTGAAATTCTTAATAATGAATAGAACTTAAAATCATGAAATAAAAATCTAGTTTGCTCACCTATTTTAGCAATGTCTCATTCTGTTGTCCCCCCCCCCCCCCATTCAGTAACGTCGTGAATGCTATTTATAGCGCTATAACGGGTCTTTTTTGCACAAGTCGCGAGTTTAAAAAAATTTCAAACAACAGGATTATAATGACCCTGGCGTGAACTATGGGCTTCGTGGTGGTTAGGTGCCGACATTTTGTAAGGGAGATGTTTTATAAATAAAAAAATGTTCTCGTTTTTTTTTCAAATTTTGAAAGTATTAAATGTTGGTCAAATTTTGGTCGATTTTGATCACAAATTAGCTCAAAAGGATCATAGGTAGGCCCATTTTAAATCCAGTGGCATTTCATTATGATTTAATAACTTTCAAACTTGGCCACCCATGTCCCATGTTAGTACCGTTATTTATGGAAACACCCATGTGTCTGTTTTGCCTATATGTGTAGACTTTTAACGATTAATGTTCCTCTGTTCATAGAAAATTGTGATTTTCTCCAAAATTGGAATGCATTTTGATATGTTCAATCTTACCTCTGCGGTGAAATAACTCATATTTTCTGACTTTGAACACCAATTGCCAAATCATCACTCATTTATTTACCCTGTGATTTTTGCCCCCATCTATGCAACCTTATGTGTTCTTCAATTTAGCACCATTTGCAAATTTGGATCTATATTTGTCAAGTTGTTTATTCAAGTCACGGATATATGTAGTTAACAATTGAAGGATTTCAAAGAATTTCTATTATGAATTATTAAGAAATATATCAATGTGCATAAACAAGTAATGAAAATATTTAAAATAAAGCCATTTTACTTCATCATTGCACACTTCTTTTACTTACTAAGTTTATCAGATTTTAAATCAGATACTGTCTGAGGTCAAAACGAATGCGTTTGGGTGAACCTTCTGCATTGAAAAGTGAATATCGAGTCATGTAAATACAGTGTGAAAGACAATTCATCACTTTGCATTCCGGAAAATGTCTTCAGCAAGATAATTAGAAAGCAAAATACTGCAGATGCTGGAAATCCAAAATGAAAGAAGAAAATGCTGATGACACTCAGTATCTTTGCAGAGACACAGGCTGATGTCTTTCTGAATGTGCCTCTCTCTCATCTGATGCTGCCGGACCTACTGAATATTTTCTGCAATTTTTCTTTTTAGCGTGAGCAGGTTGGTTTTCAGTTTGTCTACATGGTGTGGAATGTGATGTCTGAGCAGAGCTGGTTTTAGTGCCCAGCGGGAAAGCGGCTGAGACGACAGCCAGTTTGTCTACGAATGACAGCAGGGACATATTGCCAATTGTATTAGCGTCTGTTAAAGGTTAAGATGTCCTGTTAGCTGGCCAACTTCTCCACAAAGCAAAAGGGATCCAGCAGGAAGTAACTGAGTGAGGATCAAGCCAGTGGCTTCTTAATTATATGCAAATTATTAAGCCATCAGGGGGGTTACATGAATCAATTAAATGCAGGGTTAATGCTGGATTCTTCATTCTTCATTCTGGCCATGTTGCTCTTCGCAGAGGTCAATAGTCAACATCAATAGAATGTTAATCAATAGAGCAGCTCAACACCAAGGAGCTCCTTGCATATATTATCACACTCTAGATCCAGATGATTTTTGGATAGGGTGATTCATTTCATAAATCTATATTTGATGCTATAATCATGGTGGATAAGTGGTGGTTGCTTTGACAAATTATTACAGTGTGGGGAATACGATCTATTACTTGCATCAATGGCCCACATAGGTCAAAGGACAAGATTTGCCATCGATATCACAGCAATCCCGCTGTAACCTGAACTAGAAATCAACAGATAATCAGGTAATCAGCACCTTCTGAGTAGTAATTAAACTATTGTTTGGGATAGCCAAAGTCATTGTCTTTGGTCCCCCCCACAAACCTCATTCTCTTGGCACCAATCCAAATGGTCAAGAAATTCATTCAAATTGACCTTATCGCCATCTGCACAAGTACGATGAGGTATAGGTGCAATAATGGGCCTGTCCCACTTAGGCGATTTTTCAGGTGACTGACGGCGACTGTCAAGTTGCGGGGGTTGCTTGAAAAACTGGTAACTGGAACGCTGACTGTCAGAGTGAAACACACACATCGCTTCCTTCACCAGCCTGTTATGCAGGCGGGGGACAGGGCAAGCGGGGGGGGGGGGGGAGGGGAGCACTGACTGAGTGAAATTCACATGGTGCAAAGCCAATGTGATACAGACACACACCGCGATGAACAAGAAGGTTGGCGCTGTAATTAAGACAGCTAAAGCACAGTGTATGTCCTTTAAAAGAGAGGGGAGAGGGATGGAGAGGGGGGGAGAAGGGGGGGAGAAGGAATGGAGACAATCTTTAAGAAGCCAGAGATACATGGCTGTGAAGCTCGGCGGACACTTAACATTACCTCGGTTATCCTTGGTTCTGAAAACTATTGCTTACGTTTTTTTTCCCAATATGCCAATGAAATTCATCGGTCAGCACCGGATACAACTTACGAGAACCTTCGACCTCCTGGAAACCCATAGGACCTCCTGGCAACCCACCTACGGCACGAGAATTCTCGCTACTCTCCATGGTGGCTTCTTTCTAGTCGCCATAATGAGGCCGCGACAAGTTCCCAGAATGCGGGAACTCCTCTCGACCATGAAGGCGTCACCCTGGCAACCACCAGCGAACATGTGGCGACCATGTGGTGACTGCATAGTCTCCTGCAGTTGTTTAAAAAGTCGCCTAAGTGGAACAGGCCCATAATGGTCTTGCTTGCAGCAGCATCACATGCACGGGGACACAGATAAAGAATCAAACGAGTCAGGCCAGGAGGATTCCTGATGGAGAGGATCCCCTCCTTCAATGGGTAACGTCTTTGAACGTTCTAACCCACATGGAGCACCTGATGGAGAGGTGCTCCACAATGATATGCTCCAAAGGAGGGAGTTATATCACCGCGGGTCTCCTCGGGGCACACGGCAATGGCACCTGTTACAAGGCTGCACAATGTCTCCCTCTCTGAGGAGGGGAGCATTTGGGGTCAGTTCCTGTCTCTCAGAGCAAAAATCCTGATATTTGTCCGTAGGAGGCGCCATGTCAGCACAGGTATCCTCAGGGGCCTGCGGCAGCACCTGTTTTCAGGGCTGCCTATGAATCTCCCTCTCTGTGGAGGGGAGTGCGAGGAATACTCGCAAGTGAAGGGGTTACTGCCGGAAGAATTGGTTCCAGCCGTTGGCAGAAAACCCGGAAGGGGCCAGAGTTCCCCTCACGCTACAAGTGCCGGCAGTGAACAGCGGTATCAGGGGTGACATTGGAAGAAATGAAACCAGCCGCCGAATCTTCTCTTCAGGTAAGACTTATCCAACAGGTATACCTGAATGAGGAAGCAAAAGCTGGCGGACTGAGGTACTAACGTTCATCGTATCGGCGACGACACACCCCACGCCTCATCGGCAGTAAGAAGTTCACTGAAACTGGTAGCAGCTTGAAAGCTGGGCAGAGGCCTTTCAGGCCAAGGTCTCAGGAAATATGGAATCCACATACACTACCATTTCTACTCTCCAATCAAGGACGGGAATAGAATCCACATCAGGGGCCATTGGGCTTACTGGTAACCATGGGTCTGGTTCTTCCGAAACATGGGGTAAGTGGACCATTTACAAGTTGGTAATATTTACAATTGTTTTTGTACAAAAGACTATGATAACATGAGATTCAGATCAGTTATATACTAAAATGATAACATGAGATTGGGTTATTATTGCACAGTATACAAAGGTACCAAGCTTGGCTTGGAATTGGGGCCAGAGTTGTCTTTCGAGGCAGGCTCAGTATTATGGGCAGGATTGCCTTCCGGAACAAGCTCGGAAATATGGCCAGAGTTGTCTTTCGAGGCAGGTTCAGTATTACGGCCAGGATTGCCTTCCGAGACAAGCTCGGAAATTGACCAGAGTTGTCTTTCGAGGCAGGCTCAGAATTATGACCAGAGTTGTCTTTCGAGGCAGGCTCAGTATTATGGCCAGAGTTGTCTTTCGAGGCAGGCTCAGTATTATGGCCAGGATCACCTTTCGAAATAGGCTCGGGAATCTGGCCAGAGTTGCCATTCAAGGCAGGCTCGGAATTATGGCAGGCGTTGCCTGTTCATTGTGAAAGATGGAGGATGTCGGTTCATAATTGATTTAAATCGCATGTGCAACATAGATTTTTCAGTATATGAAACTTCGTTACTGTCTAACATACTGATTTCCTTAGGATCTTTATGACATGCATCGATTTCAAAGTTGCATACTATTCAGGTCCCATTCACAGGGATCCCAGGAGACATTTGGAATGTATCTGGATGGGGCAATGGTAACAGTTAATGCGTTGCAAATGGGCTACTTCAGCTCCCAGGTCATCTACTGGGACGGCTCAGAGCTCTAAAACACTTGTTATGGCTTAACTAGATGCTATTCTCAACACTGTGTTTTGCTAAAATCAACTGTTTCAGCCACAACTATATTTGAGAAATTGAGGTTCCTCATCCATCCAGTTAAATTTAAGTTGATGCCAACTACATTTATTGATTATTCGGTTTTACCTTTAACTATTAATTTATCTGTGACTCCACCCTGAGGCAAGAGATTGGAATCAATAGAAGCCTTAATAACCTTGTAATCAAGCAGTCTTCTATTCATCAAGTGTAATTGGCAATATAGCAGCTGTGTTTCAACTGTGCAATTGGGCCTTTGCATTATCAGAACTTACAACGTGCAAAGTAGTAACCTCTCAAGTGCCATATAGGTCTTTGTTAAAAGACCTATGCTATTACCAGCTGAAGCCACCAAAGTCACAATGGTGGACGAACAATATTCAGCATTGCTCCAGTAGTTTTGGTCAAAAAATCTTCAGTTATATTACAGACTGATGCTAGTGCTCAAAGATGGAAAATTACGAATGCCATCTCTAGGTATGGAGGCGGATGGGATTTGCATGAATTACCCATTCTTCAGTTATTGGTATCAACTACCTAAAGACACTAGGTGCATACTATGGGTTAAAGGGTTATTGTGCGGATATGCATGATCTGCATGCTCAGTTCCAGGTTGATACACTGTGGTGGTGGCATATGTTGGTCACATGGTTGCAATCAAGTCAAAGTATCCTGTCATAATTTACCCAACCTTATTTGGCGCTGCTGTATCATCACATAAAATCAATCACAACACAGAATGGATGTTGGATCACAAAGTATTTTATGACATTATGGCTCGATGGAACACCGAATATCGATATGTTTGCATCCAGGCTCATTCACCGGTTGTAAAGACATGTGGCATCACAGTGGCGAGAGATACATTCTCGCTACACGGGGAGGAATGGTCTTTTATGTCGTTGCTCCATTTTGCCTCATCAGTCGGGTCTTGCAATAAATTCAGCAAGATCCCGTTTCAGGGTTTTCGTACTGTCTGACTGGCCTATGTAGCCATGGTTTCCCGCAAATGTTGGGAATTATAATAGAACCTTATATGGGTTTTCTAAACATAAACCTTTGCTGGTTCAGCCTGGGACTGGGGGAACCAGCCTCTGCATGATTAATCAATTCATTGCCTTACAGAATCTGAGAACACAGCTCCTGCGGCTTGGGTTGTAAGACCGATCCATGTTTGTGCTCACTGCAGAGTGCAGGGATAGCACCAAAAAAGCAGTACATTTCCTCTTCAGGAGATGGGATGCGTCTGTTTATATGCTATATTACATTTAATACGGCACGGACACTGGCGTCTTAGAGTTCATTTTCAATGGGCCCTTGACAATAAATTAAGTTATAGTCCCATTAACTGTGCCCAACGTGCTTTCTCATCATATTTGCTGCAGCGAGCGGGACCCGCTCTGTCGGGTCTCACCCTCTGATATCCAGTTTATTAAGGATATCTTTACACAAGTTCTCCCAGACCCAAGTACATGGTAGTATGGTATATTGATGTTGTGTTAACACTACTACACCAGGGGGCTCCAGCTATATCCTTATCTTTGGCTCGGCTCTCATAAGACAGTTATCCCCTTGGCGCTGTTATCAGCGCAACGGGTCCAGTCATTACATAATTTGCGACTGGACAGGATGGTTATACCTGCTAACAATATAATAATTCATGTTTACGATTTAGTTAAGCAGGGCAGCCCAGGGGTGTCAGGTCTCAAACTAGTTCTCATGGCATACCCCATGCACCTTCGGTTGTGTGGTCACACATTTACAACATTACGTCAAGGTCACCTACAGCCTTAGAGGCTCTCATACTAGCTATGTTTGTTAGTTACTAAAAGCCTCATAAGAAGGTATCAGTTCAGACCATCTCCAGGTGGTTATAATGGGGTTTTGGCTTATACAGGAGTAGATACTAATTTTCTAATCTCACTCCACCAGGGCTTCTACAACATCAGCAGTAGGGTTATGTACGGTCCTCTGGACCACATCCTGCCGACTGCAAGATGGTCTAACGAACGAGTTTCAAAACATTTTATTTTTAACCCATTGCCAGACCAGGGGTATTTGCCAACTCTATTTTAGGTTCTATTTTATAGTTTCCCCCGGATGAGAGGGTTTACTATTATTATTATTTGTTCATTTATCAGCATCAGCAAGTTTTAAATCTATGTCATGTCTGTATGCATCATGAATGTTTCCCTTATCTGTGATCAACTGATGCAGTCGTGCTTGTGTGGACTCGCTTTTCCACGGCATGAAATCACAGAGCTTCAAAATCTTCACGTAGTCACTCACGTGACTCCGAAGTAAAATAGGAAGATTAAACGAGAACATACCAGTTTGAAGTTTGATCTTTATTTTATGAGGAGTTACGATGAGCGATTACGTGCCCTCCGCTCCCAACCCTCGTATCATAAAGATCATCTGGTAGTTCTAGTCATCTCTAATCTTACTATGTTAGTTCAACTACTGTTATCTGTGATTTCACACCGCTGCTTTGAAGATTGACGCGCATGCGGGCTGACGGCCTTCTTCACGTAATCGCTCATCGTAACTCCTCATAAAATAAAGAACAAACTTAAAACTGGTAAGTTCTCGTTTAATCTTACTATTTTAGTGCACTACTGGCTAATCTTCACAGTTCTACATGTAGTAACGTTGAGGACAATCAAAACCTTGCAACCACAAACAAACTCAATGCACATTTAGTCTATGTTATTACCTCTCCTAACTTGTGGCATCTGTTCCAGCCATATAATTATTTGCCTCCTTCCAATTCGGGTTTCTTAGAACACCTCCAAATTCAATTGCTTTGATATTGGTGGGAACACCTTCACCGACAAAGGACTCTAAGCACTGCAAACATCTCCATCTTTCTCTCTGTCTTTTCTCTTTCAGAACTTCTCCCTTTGTCTAACTTTTTGTTCATCTGTGCTAATATATCCTTGCATGGTTCACTGTCAAATTTTGCTTAATAATGCTCCTGACAGCCTAGGGACATTTATACGGCATTAAAAGTGGTTTCTGAATGCAATTTGTTGTTGTTATAGCCGTTTCGGAAGGACCTGGAGAGTTTTTGGGTGATGAATTGTAATCTCTCACTGACTAATGATATCTCTGGAGACAGCTTTCCATTCCCTTGTGCAACTTCAACCAATTCTAAGATGAACTTTCTTCTTCAAGGCTATTCTGCGTGGGTTTGGTAGAAACATTATTAAGTCTTGGAATCAATAATTCTTGTGATAGGCTCGTTTTTCTTCATCAGCAGAGAAAAAGATTTGGAATAAAACTTCAAAGCAATAAGGCTGATAACCATTGAAATAAGTAGTTGTCATTCGAAGTAATTTCAGAAAATTTATTAGGTCGAGAGAGATAATACTTTTACTCTATGTTTGGGCAAGATATTTTTTATTTTTAATGTGGCGTACGATGTTCTGTTTCTAAATTGCTGAATTATATCTAGATTATGTCTTCTATTGTCATTTATAGCAATCCAATTGATTAATGTTGATGAGTACCATTTGGCAAAGTATTTGATACTGATAAGCAAATTATAAGCTTAGACTAAGGTATTGTTACTATATCATGGGTAGTGACTGGTCAAATGTGAAAAGGGAAATGCTATTATACTAACTTTCATCAGAAAGTATTGCCATGCATATTGAATAGAATTTTTTTGGGGGCTCTCCAATTACCCTCTGTAACTTAGGTAGTAGATCAATGAAACCCGGGAGAAAGATTACAGAACTGATCATTTGCATTATCTCTTCAGAGTTTTCAATATAAAAATCACATCAACGAGTCCCCTGCAGAATTTGTTGGAGTTTCTCTTCAAATGAAGTCATTTGAGAGGATGCAGAGGAGATTTAACAGGATCTTGGAGATACAATAGGCCTCAGATGCTGGAATCTAGAGGAAAACCCAACCTGCTGGAGGAACACAGTTGGTCGGGCAGTACCTATAGAGGTTAATGGACAGCCCGCATTTCAGATCGGGACCCTTCATCAGTCTAGAGCTGAGTTAATCCAGCAAGTTGGATGTTGCTGTTATGAGCCAAGTTCAGTTAGATTGAGTTTGTTTTCCTAGAGTGCAGAGGCTTATGTTAGGGGTGAGGGGAGAGGGTATGGAGAACTTGATAGAGGAGCATTGATGTGATGGGTAGTAGGAACCATTCTTACTACCCACCAGATGTGGTATCTAAAAATACGGGGCGTAGGTTTAAAATATGGGGCAAGAGGTTTAGAAGGAATCATAGGTAGATTTTGTTTTCACCTAATTATTGGTTGGAATCTCCAAAATGCTGCAATGTTGTAATGGAGGCAGGTCCTCTCACAACATTTAATAAATATCTCGAATACTTGAACTGTGAAGGTGTAAAGACTATTGACAAAGTGCTGTTAAATAGAAATAGCAGATTGGTATTTGGTGGCTAGCATGGAAACGATGAGCCTAAAACCTGTATTTTATGTGCTTCCAGCATCTGCAATTACTTGTGTCTACATTTTACTGCTCCACTGCAAAATCTCTAATTTGAAGACGTTTTTCTCTCTCCGGTGGGAGTTATGTGAGACCCTCTTTTACTGCTCCCCATCGGTGATTTCTGTTGTTGGGTCTAAAGAGGTGTTCCAACCTGAAACATTGTTTGTCTGTGTCCTCCACAGATGCTGCCTGACCTGCTGAGTTCCACCAGCACTTTATGGTCTACACACTATCGGTGCTGCATGAGTATGATTTACTACTACATTAGTTATGGGACATAACTGCAATTGAAAGAAGGTGAATTCTACGTATCATAAATTGTTACAAATGTGCTATAGTCAATGTAGGAATCTAGCAAATCGAAGAATGAAAAACCATCCACAAAAGCTGTTAAACTTCCTTAAATATTCAGTCATAACCAAAATGATACATTGGTAGTCTTAAGGAAAGGGACATGCTGTTCATATCCAATCTAGTTCTAACTACATTGTTGACTTTTATTCTCCTTTAGAACTAGAATTTATCAATGGGAGTGGAATTGTGAGTTCTTTGGGCCACGTTACCATGACAAACTCACAGAATTATTTCAACACGTTTGCTTTGGAGCTTCTTCCTTGATCTGCCATAATTTTAAGTCTGCAAATAATCCATTTCATTCTTCTTTGCAATATAATTGCAGTTGATTTCTATGGTCCTGGCTGCTTTATTCTGCTATATCCTTCTCTGATAAAAATCACGGTTAAGATTTCCTCTCCAGCACCTTTCCTCCTCTGCTTCTTGTATTATGAAAACAAGATCAAACAAGCATCTCATGTTCCTAATCCTGAAACATGCACAAGATATTGTAGTTTTTTCCCCCTGAATCTTTTGTATAAGCAAGTAGTTTGTTGTGCTGCTGCCTCACTGCTTCAGTGACCTGGTTTCAATCCTGATCTCTTGTGATCCCTGTGTTTGGTCTGTAGGTTCTCCCTGTGTTTCCTCCAAGTGCGCCAGTTTCCTCCTACATCCCAAACAACTGATTCTATGACTCTATAACATTTAAAAGGCATTTGGACAGATACTGGAAATAAAAAGAAAAGGTTTAGAGGGATATGGGCCATATGAGGGGACTTGGGACTGGTGAAGGTGAAGTGTCTTGGTTGGCATGGGCATTTTGGGCCATAGGGCCTGTTTCCATACTGTATGTAGGCCCCCCTCGGTCATGACTGACCATGGGTGATGCATCCTAGTTTGCAGGTGATGTGTGGTCGGATGCAAGCCTGGGCGATGTCATATGGAGGACAGGCTGTTGCCCATGCAGCACGTCCCCTCTCTCTCCACATCACTGAGCAACCCAAAGGAACAGCAGGGCCGTTACAGTTTGGCACCAGCGCCGTCACAGGAGCTGCCAGAGCGAGGTTGTAGACAACGACGAACTGCCTTAGGGGCTCCTACTCCGGATTTTCTTGAGGTTTACTCTAGGAGTCTTTTCCATGACTGGATATGGCTATAAGGCAGTGGAGGTTTTAAATCAGAGGTTTCCCTCTCCTAGATGGACTGCCTTCCCAGACTGACGAGCCCCATCTGCCCGAGACTCATGGGGGCGGGAGCGTCTACCTTCCCGTGTAGGTCTATAGCACCTGCCCACTGCCCATACTGTTTGACTCTATTACATAGTAGGTTAGTGTGTGGATGAGTGGAGAAATCTGTGGAAGGTTGATGGTAATATGCAACAACTGAAATTGGATTAGTGTAAGATTTGTGTAAATGGGTGCTTGATCAATGATGCACTCATCCATTGCACCCAATGATGGGCTGAATGACCTGTTCCTATGTGATATGATATTATGATCTAATTACTTAGAACCAACTTATGACGGGATTTGCCAGGACACATTGTCGGTTCCAAATAAAGCAGCTGACATTTCTCAGTTTAAGTGCCACCAATTTCAGGGAACATGCCAGAGAATAAATCTAGGGCAAACCTCTCCATGATTCCACGAGCACTTGACTCCTTATAGATTCCATGAGAGGAATAGATTGGATAGATGCACAGAGTCTCATGCCCAGAGTAGGGGAATCGAGGGCCAGAGGCCATAGGTTCAAGGTGAAGTGGAAAAGATTTAATAGGAATCTGAGGGGTAACATTTTCACACAAAGGGTGGTGGGAGTATGGAACAAGCTGCCAGAGGAGGCAGTTGAGGCTGGGACTATCCCAACATTTAAAAAAACTGTTAGACAGGTACATGGATAGGACAGGTTTGGAGGGATATGGACAAAGCGCAGGCAGGTGGGACTAGTGTAGCTGGGACATGTTGGCCAGTGTGTGACAGTTGGCCGAAGGGCCTGTTTCCACACTGTATCACTCTATGACTCTATGGTGCACTAACTTGCCATGATTGCCTGACTAGGAAAAGTCAGAGGAATTATGAGATAATATAATTTTTTTAAGGCTTATTGATTTTTCTTAATATTATTGTTAAGTGATTTAAAGATTGTGTTTCTTTAGACTTTCAATTAACATCTTTTTTTTTATTGCAACATTGATTTTTAAGAGTTTAAAATGTTTTTCCAGAGTATCATGGACATGCAGACACTTTCAAAAGTCCTCGACAGATATGACAGATGCCAAAACCTGGGAAAGTCTTTGAAGATAAGAATATCTATCTATACTATTACTAAAACTCTCATCTTGTCCTCTTCCGGTTTGCGTTTTTTTAATTTGCATCAATGTGGCGCCTCCACTAGGGGAATCACACTAGACCAGAAAAACATTACGACTCTTTAGGCGTCTTGAGGAGACTACTCACAGCCATACAGGCATCACCCCGCGACCATACGGCTGTAGGAGCCGAAAAAATCGTCTAAGTGGGACAGGGGCTTTAGCCTTTACATTTACATTAGATAGTGCATTTCAGTGGTTCATTACCCTCTGGCTGAAGAAGCATGGATAACAATCACCAAATGTTCTCCTTTTTCTCAGGCAGGATTTATTTTGGTCAGGCCACATGGAAGAACATGCCAGAATGAAGGAACTCTCAACTTTGGATCTGTAAAGTCTTGGGCAAGAGGTCTATATCTGCAGATCTGAAAAGTGTAAGCCTATAGCTGGCACAGTAAGTTTTAGCAATGAGGTGCCAAGTCCACTATATGTACCTCACCATGCTATGTACCCACTCCATTGACGACTCAATTTAAGAACATGTCTTATTCTTTCCTTACTCATGTATTCAGTTATTTTCACCTTAATGTGTTGCAATGATATAGTGAGGGTCAGATAGCTCTTGATACATTTTTATAACATATGATAAGAATTTTTTTTAAATGGGCACAACATGCTGGTGTAACTCAGTGGGCCAGGCAGCAGCTCTGGAACATCATGGATGCGTGATGTTCAGGTTGGGAACCTTCTTCAGACTGATTGTCATTTGGTGAGAGGGGAGAAAACTGGAAGGGAGGAGGAGCACCACAAAGCCTGGCATGTGATAGGTAGATAAAGATGAAAGGGAGTTTGGATAGGCAGGTGGATGTACAAAGGCCAGAGATGAAAAGACTAAAGGTGTGAGATAAGAAGAGATGCAAATGACACCTAACGTCTAAATCCATCGTGCTTTAGGCATGCATCTGACAGCTAAGCATACTGGACTATAACAGCTTGTGTTATTTCTTTGATTCTTCAGACAATATTAGATTCTTATTAACCTTTGTTTAGCTTCTCAGGAAAGAACCATGCAAATATAGTATACTCAAGAAACACTAAGATCGGGAACTTAAAAATATCTCACAAAATAGATGGATATGTGTGAAAAATGATTTAAAAAAATAATATAGAGAAGCTAAAAGGGATGTCAAAGGGAGAAAAAAAATTGCAAATTTGTTTAAAAAATATAGTCCAAGTTTGATTATTAATCTATTCCATCCAGTTCATACACACATTTTAATTTCAGCCTAACCAAAACCCAAAAGTCTTTTCAATACTTTACTGTGCACATCTCCCTCAAAGCAATGCTGGAAAATGCTTTTGAAATGTACAAGAGCACAAAGTGCACAGACAATCTTTTTAAGAATAAAATGTATTTTAGGAACTGAAATGAACAGCGGACCTGAATAAAGGATAGCAATAATAGTTAGTGTTCCAGAAAACAGACGTTATACTCTTCCTGATCCAGATTTAAATGGATAGTTTGAATCTTCATCCCAATGTAATGTAAAGATAAGAGATCTACTTTCCAAAAATTATGTATCACCAGAAAAGACAAATTAAGCTTGATAGATCACATTTACCATTAAGAATACTTGATCTCAGTGAAATGCAAAAACCTCAATCAAGGAACTTATAACCAATACGACGATAAATTGCCTTCTTTTTTTAGATGTGTTAATTTTGCACTTGCTCAAATATATCATAAGATCATAAGAGATAGATTCAAGATTCAAGAGATTCAAGAGAGTTTATTGTCATGTGTCCCTGATAGGACAATGAAATTCTTGCTTTGCTTCAGCACAACAGAACATAGAAGGCATTGACTACAGAACAGATCAGTGTGTCCATATACCATTATATAAATATATACACACATTAATAAATAAACTAAACTGATCAAGTGCAAATAACAGATAATGGGCTATTAATGTTCAGAGTTTTGTCCGAGCCAAGTTTAATAGCCTGATGGCTGTGGGGAAGTAGCTATTCCTGAACCTGGTCATTGCAGTCTTCAGGCTCCTGTACCTTCTACCTGAAGGTAGCAGGGAGATGAGTGTGTGGCCAGGATGGTGTAGGTCCTTGATGATACTGCCAGCCTTTTTGAGGCAGCGACTGCGATAGATCCCCTCGATGGAAGGGAGGTCAGAGTGGATGATGGACTGGGCAGTGTTAACTACCTTTTGTAGTATTTTCCTCTCCAGGGCGCTCAAGTAGCCAAACCAAGCCACGATGTAACCGGTCAGCATGCTCTCTACTGTGGACATGAAGAAGTTAGAGAGAGTCCTCCTTGACAAACCAACTCTCCGTAATCTTCTCAGGAAGTAGAGGCGCTGATGTGCTTTCTTAATAATTGCATCAGTGTTCTTGGACCAGGAAAGGTCTTCAGAGATGTGCACTCCCAGGAATTTGAAGCTCTTGACCCTTTCAACCATCAACCCGTTGATATAAATGGGACTGTGGGTCCCCATCCTACTCCTTCCAAAGTCCACAATCAGTTCCTTGGTAGAATTAGGCCATTCAGCCCCTCACATTCAATCAGGGCTGATGATCTCTCCCTCCTAACCCCATTCTCCTGCCTTCTCCCCATAACCCCTAACATACACATACACATGCACATTTAGTATTCTCTATTTTCAATGGGGTCAGGGGCTACAAGGTCTGCAACATTTCATAGCTGTAGGAGGGAGAAACGCTTTCTTTCTCAATGTAAGCATTCAAGATTTAGTTTTGTTGCCAAAATAATTTCTGAACCAAAATAATTAATCTTTGATTGATGTTCCATCGCTCAAATAACTCTTGCATGGCCTAGTCGACCAATTTGTGATACCCATTGCTGCAGTCAGTGGTTAAAAAGAGATAACAGCTAACATACAGGTTGATTATTATGACCAGCAGAGGTTGTTCTCCCATTAGACATTGCGGAAGGTGAAGGTATCACCTATTATATACGTCCTCTGATTTAAAAATGGTGATGGAGTGAACTGTTATCAGCAATTTCACATACTGTAATGGTTAAAAGTAACACATTTCTCTTTGAGTTTGTAAGTTGCTGAGAAACTGATAACCATGAAGAGCAAACATTTATTAGTGGCATATAATCATGAAATTACCCATTATATCTCATGCTGCTGTCTCTGACTTTCAATATTGTAAGTCACAGTTGCTATCACAGGAATTAATCAACTAGTCAAATTATACTCTACAGCAAATTAAATGCAATACCGGACATTTAAATTTGTATTATTAATGTAGAGAATAAAAATTCAAAGTTCTTTTTAGCAGCCTGAGGAATTGAATTTAGATTAAGGTAAAATAAAAATGTTGGCAACAGTATAAGTGACCAGGATAATGGGGAGTACTGAATCAGTAAGTTTACCGAACAAACAGTAGGATATTTCATTTGTCAAGCAGTGAGTAAGTTGTTAAAATGCTTCACAGAAACACATGAAACAAAGGGTAGACAAATGATGAATATGAGGGTGTGAAAGCAAGGAGCATGAATGAAAAAGTAAAGGAAAATCTCCAAAGGTTCATACTGTCCAACCGTTATGGGCAGTTCGCAATTGATTTTGGAGAAGAGTTTGTAAAGAATAAGCCACACTTCAGAAGTCAAATCAATCAGACAGGTTCTGAAAATGAAGCCTACCACTGCAGGACATCAGAGACAATCTTCCTCCCCCGCTGTGATTGGTGGTACACTCACCCACATCTCTTCTATTTCCTGCACATCTTCTCTTACACTGCCTCCTCCCAGTTAGAATCAAAATAGAGTCCCACTACTCCACACATTTCACTACACCGGTTGTTTGACATTTCTGCCTGCACATTCCAACTATAACTTTACTTGTTAGGTTTAAGAAAGAACTACAAATGCTGGAAAAATCGAAGGTAGACAAAAAATGCCGGAGAAACTTAGCGGGTGAGGCAGCATCTATGGAGAGAAGGAATAGGTGACGTTTCGGGTCGAGACCCTTCTTCAGACTGATATTGGGGGGGGGGGGGGGAAGAAAGGAAGTAGTCGGAGACAGTGGGACGTGGGAGAACTGGGAAAGGGGAGGGGAAGGAGGGAGAAAGCAAGGGCTATCTAAAATTAGAGAAGTCAATTGTTATGTGATCCCTCCCCATCCATTTCCTCTTACTGCAGCGACCACTCTCTCCATGATTCTCTAGTTCACTCACCCCTTGCTACCCATCACTCCCCCTCCCAAGGCACTTTGCTCTGTATCCATAGGAGGTGCAACTTTTGTCCATACACCTCAGGGGTTAGGGATCAGGGGTTATGGGGTAAAGGTAGGGGAAGGGGGTTGAGAGGGAGAGTTAGATTAGCCATGGTTGAATTGCAGAGTAGACTTGATGGGCTGAATGGCCTAATTCTGCTCCTATCACTTATGAACTTATGAACTTATGAGCCTCCACCCTCATTTCCAGCTAAGGACCCACACAGTCCTTCCAGGTGAGGGAGGGATTCACATGGACCTCCTGTTACCTTGATTATTGCATTTGATACTCTCAATATGATCACCTCTACATTGGTGAGCCCAAGTACAGACTAGGCGACCACTTTACCAAACACCTATGCTACACCAAGACTACCAGGTGCTCCCAGTTGCTAGTTATTTTAATTCCTTTTCCCTTTCCACACCCATCTGCCTATACTTGGCCTCCTCAGGGTGAGACCAAATGCAAACAGGAGAAAAAAAACACCTCATATTTCACCTTGGTAGTCCACAACTTGATGGCAAGCACATTGAATTCTCTGATTTCAGGAAACCTCTTCCTCCTCCGTCCCGCTATTTAACTAGATGTTCCTACTCACTTTGTCCATTCCTTGTCCCATGTCATCAACTTCCTCCTCACCTACTCCGTCTGCCCATTACCAACACACTCCTCCCTCTGTTCCTATCTGCCTACCTCACCTCCATTATTTCCTCCCATACTCCCCCTTCCTTTCCCATCAGATTCTATCATCTGCAGCCCTTGGTTGGCTCCATGAATCACATCCCAACTTCTTATTATTCCCACCCATCTTTCCCCAACTCGACTCCACCCACCAATCCACCCCTCCTTACATAATGTGTCGGAAGGAACTGCAGATTCTGGTTTACACCGATAGACACAAAATGCTGGAATAACTCAGCAGGTCAGGCATGCCTGCTCTTGCCCCACCCTTCCTCACCTCTTTACGCTGGCTATCTCTCCTCCACTTTCTCAGTCCAGAATTACACTCTTCACCTGACAGATTTCGCTCCACAGATGCAGCCTGTCCCACTGAGTTCCTCCAGCAATTTGTTTTTTGTTTGCTCTTTGAAACAGGTCATTGCTTTGTGAACAGCATCTGTAAGGAAATTTATCTTTCAGAATCTAATGACCCTTATTACTTCCTTCTTCACATGTGGAGAACTGGAAAGAGATGGAAATCTATGGGAATAGCAGTGTGTCACCAACTCGCTGGTAATTTCCACCTCAAATGATTCATTGGTAATAAAGTTTTGTTAGCATTGTTGAAGTAACAGAATAAATTATGCCAGAATTTTCTAAACCAAGTCAGTTAATGATTATCAACAGGAGATATATCAATATATTTTGGGATTAATAAATGAATACAAATGTCCTCCTTTGAATGACCTCTCATGATGCCAGAATAAAGCTTTAGAGATACAGTGCAGAAACAGGCCCTTTGACCCACCAAGTCCGCGCTGACCAGCGATCACCCCATACACTAATACTGTCCTACACACAAAGGACAATTTCCAATATTTATCGAATCCAATTAATCTACAAACCTGTATGTCTTAGGGGTATGGGTGGAAACCGGAACACCCGGGGAAAACCCACATGGTCACAGGGAGAATGTTCAAACTCCGTACAGACAACACCCATGTTCAGGATCGAACCTGGGTCACAGGCGCTATGAGGCTCTACCACTACGCCACTGTGCCACTCATAAAGCAATCTTTAAATCACCCTTCCCCATCCCTCCAAATATATCTGTAGCACAATGGTACAGCTGGTAGTGCTGCTGCCTGCCACTAATTCTAGTTGTCCAGGTTTGATCTGGCTCTGCAGTGCTTTCTGCATGAAATTGGTAAGAAAGGTGGGTATGCTCACCCCGTAGTTATGTGGGTTTCCCCTGGATGTTCCACTGTCCTCCCACATTTCAATGATTTACCGTTTGAAATATTAACTATGCATGATCCCTAATTAGGTGGGTGGCATGGGAATGCTGGTGGGTGGGTGGGGATCAGAAGTAAGGGAAAGTAATAAAT
>JAXLNO010005821.1:0-150187 GCA_038087875.1 Malacoraja senta
GTCGGAATTATACTCAATGAAGCATTCACATATTATTTCTACTTCAAAAAAAGTCACAAACTAAACATATTCACCAATCAAGACATGATATATCCCACAATGACATGCAGCAAAATTATAATACAGTATCTCAACTCTTTTTACACATTGCAATTAATGCAATTTCTATTAGTTCTTTCCACTTCCACTTCCAAACAAAAATGTGTTTGGATTATTCCAGCGTATGATCAACCTGTGTCAATAAATCCTGGACCATGGTAACGTATATGCGTACGTATAGTTGTGAATGTTGCTCATTAAATAACTACAGTACTGATATTCCATATTAAGAGCATTGATTTGCCGTTAAAATGAATTCTGTAATAACATGTCAACGGCAGCAGTGACAATCGAACACTGCGGTTTTAATGTTTCACGTGTTCACAATTTAATTAATCCATCTTTATGGATTAAAACAAATAATAACATTGTGAATTAAAACACATTTGATTGCATTCCATTATCAAACATATTCAATGTTCGCTCTGAAGACATTTCCAGCACAATAGGGTCAGGGAGGGGTGTGTGTGTGAACCAGTGCGGGGTGGATAGATGGCGGGGGTGGGGGGGGAGTTAGAAGGCAGTCGGTGCAGAATGGATGGATTGAGGCAGGTGAATTAGTAAGTGTTGGTTGGAGTAGGTAAAATTGTGAGGGGAGAGCACCGGGGATGTCAGTGGTGTTGAATGGGGGGGGGGGGGGGGTTCAGTACGGGATGGATGGGGGTAGACAAAAGTGCTGGAGAAACTCAGCGGGTGAGGCAGCATCTATGGAGCGAAGGAAAAAGGCAACGTTTCGGGTCGAGACCCTTCTTCAGACTGATTCCCCCGTTTTTCTTGAATGGGAGGATCAGTACAGGATGGATGGGGGGGGGGGAGATCAGCGCAGGATGAATGGGGGGGGGGGTCAGTACAGTGTGGATCGGAGGGTCTGTGCAGGATGAATGGGGGATCACTACAGGATGAATGAGGGTAAGGGGGAAGGTGCAGGGTAAATGGAGGGTGGGTCAGTATGGGATGAATGCGTGGATTAGTACAGGATGGATGGGGGATCAGTACAGGATGGATGGAGGAGAAGTGCAGGATGGATGGAAAAGGGGTAAGTACAGGGTGAATTGGGGAACGAGTGTAGGATGGATGGGGGGGGGGGTGGCAGGCGAATCAATGCGAGGTGGATAGTGTGATCAGCGCAGGATGAATAGATGGGGGGGTAGATGGGGAGGGGAACACAGGGGATGTCAGTGAGGACTGAATAGAGGTGGGAATGGGGATCAGTGCGAGATGGAGTGGAGAGGTCCCAGGATTAAGGGGGGGGTGGAGGGGGCGTACAAGAGAGAGAGAGAGAGAGGGAGAGGGGGAGCGAGGTGGGGAGGAAGGAAGGTCAGCGCTCCTCGGACAACATCGCCCCGCTGCCTTGGCCGTTGGGAACTCCTCGGCACCGCCTCCCTCCTCCGCCAGCCAACAGCAAGGTGCGGGGCCGGGCGGTGCAGTTCAGAGATCCTATAGCTATAGGATCTTTGGTGCAGCTGCTTCAGACGCGACGTTTCGTGTCGGCGGCTGTTGTGCGGGGCAAAGATACTAGGTGCGGGGTGAGGAAGGGTCGGATCCCGCACAGCAACCGCGACAGCGGCTCCGTCTCCTCCCGCACCCCGCCCGCCCTGATAAGGGCCTCTGCTTGTAAACCCGCTAACGGCGCTTTCAAACAAACTCTCCCGCACTCCGAGGCCTCCCCCTTTCTCCCTCCTCCCGGCCTTGGAGTGCGGGAGAGTTTGTTTGAAAGCGCCGTTAGCAGGTTTACAAGCAGAGGCCCTTATCAGGGCGGGCGGGGTGCGGGAGGAGGAGGAGATGGAGCCGTTGTCGCTGCCACTGTTCGGGGCCCGTCATTCGCTTCAACCCTTCCTCACCCCGCACCTAGTATCTTTGCCCCGCAACACAGCCGCGCCGACACGAAACGTCTCGTTCCTTTTCTCCAGAGATGCTGCCTGACCCGCGGAGTTATTCCAGTTTTTTGTGTCTATCTTCGGTACAAACCAGCATCTGGTTGCCAAGCCGGGCAAAATGACTCGGTGTTTAGGTTGCCCGGCGGCGCTTTGAGTGGTCAGTGGCACCCGGGCAACCGCTAATTTCGAGCCCTGTAGAGGAGTATAAAATCATGAGAGGACTAGATCGGGTACATACACAGAGTCTCTTGCCCAGAGTAGGTGAATCGAGGACCAGAGGACATAGATTTAATGTGAAGGGGAAAAGATTTAATAGGAATCTGAGGGGTAACTTTTTCACACAAATGGTGATGGGTGTATGGAACAATAGACAATAGACAATAGGTGCAGGAGTAGGCCATTCGGCCCTTTGAGCCAGCACCACCATTCAATGTGATCATGGCTGATCATCCCCAATCAGTACCCCGTTCCTGCCTTCTCCCCATATCCTCTGACAAGCTACCAGAGGAGGTAGTTGAGGCAGAGACTACCCCAACGTTTAAGAAGCAGTTGGACAGGTACATGGATAGGACAGATTTGGAAGGATATGGACCAAAAGCGGGACTAGTGTAGCTGGGACATGTTGGCCGGTGTGGGCAAGTTGGACCGAAGGGCCTGTTTCCACACAATGAATATTTGCTCTTCATCAAAACAATGTGTGAGATTTTTTTTTAGTCACTCAGGAGGAAAGATGGGCTAATAATTTAACTACTCATCCAAAACACAGCCAACTTGGAGGGTTCAATGTTGGCTAGTGTCTGAAAATTGTTTTGTCTGGCCAGGCTGGACAGAAATATTCCTTGAACAATGAGCATTTCCCAGACTGTTTCAATGTACCCCATTCCTCCACATATGCTGCTTGACCCACTGAATTCCTCCAATTCTTTGCTTTTAGCTGAAGATTCCAACATCTGCAATTTCTTGTGTCATAGAGTGATACAGTGTGGAAACAGGCCCTTTGGCCCAACTTGCCTACACCGGCCAACATGTCCCAGCTACACTAGTATACAAAATTTCCACTGACTGTGTAGTTTAAATGCTCATTTTTTTCCCTCTATCAACAATGTGTTCACACTCCACTACCTCAACATAATCTATACTGAAGAGGAGAATACTTGCTCCATCTGTTCCCCTGGCTTTTACACCTCTACCAACCTTCTCATGGAGAACGGTGGCCATTCACCACTAACATTCATGAGCAAGCTGCAAGTTCAATATTTGAGAACACTTTTTTAAACGTGTTTCGCATCAGCCTCGAAATTTAAATTTAGCTTTTTCCCCACATTTTTAAACCAACAGTGTGAACTGCATTAAGAAAATCCTTCAAATCAAACAGCTTGTGAGTCATGAATATTGGCAACTCTGTCACAGCAAGCCACAGCACCTACATATATCCTTACCAACAAGAGTACACTTATAGCTTGTAGCAGTTTTGGGAGAAAAAAATGAATAATGGAATGTGACATTTTTAGTGAGATTTATGCATGCAAAAGTGTATTAAAAGTATTGAGTATTATCTGTCTGAAGAAGGGTCTCGGCCCATTCCTTCGCTCCAGGGATGCTGGCTGTCCCGCTGAGTTACTTCAGCATTTTGTATCCAGCAAGTCACAACACCTACATACAGGGCTTCCAACTATCACGCATTGAGCGTGAGAATCACGGATTTTGCCAAATTCTCACGCTCTCACTCTGATCAGAAATTTGTCACGCTCTGTCGTGAGAAATTCTGTGATCAATGAAAATTTCAAAACTCATATCAACTACATGGGCCGCGGGTGTTGAAGAGCCAGGGCTAAGGGAGCGATGGAAGCAGCGGCGGGGACAGATGCGGACGGAAAGCCGGGGCTGGCGAGTGTTTGCCGGGGCTAGCGAGTCGCTCACTGCAGCTCCGGCCATGGAGCAGCCTCAGTGCAAGAGTCCCGGGCCGGTGGAAGTGTTGCGCCGCTGCTGTGAGAGTCTCTGTGCTGAAATTGCCCAGGTGACCGGCATGGATCAGGCTGCGGCTCGGTGCATCCTGGAGGGCAACCAGTGGCTGCTGGAAGTAAGTACCAAGCACTGGGTAGAAACGGTGGAAGATAGTGGACTTCAAATGGGTGGTTGGAGAAAGCATCCTGCTTGCCTGCTAGATTTTCACTTACTGTAACTGCAGGAAAAATGTTCCCGATGTTGGGGGAGTTCAGAACCAGGCGTCACAGTTTCAGAATAAGGGGTAGGCCAATTAGGACTGAGATGAGGACAAACTTTCTTCACACAGAGAGTTGTGAATCTGTGGAATTCTCTGCCACAGAAGGCAGTGGAGGCCAAATCACTGGATATTTTCAAGAGAGAGTTACATTTAGCTCTTGGGGCTAGCGAAATCAAGGGATATGGGGAAAAAAAAGGAAAGAGGTACTGATTTTAGACGAACAGCCATGATCATATTGAACGGCAGTGCTGGCTCGAAGGGCTGAATGGCCTATTTCCTGCACCTATTTTCTATGTTTCTATGCTTGAGTATATAGCAATATATACTCGAACACTTGATTTTGAAGCATTCATGCATGGTGGAGGTATAATGTAGTCATAGAGTGATACAATGTGAAAACAGGCCCTTCGGCCCAACTTGACCACACCCGCCAACATGTCCCAGCTACACTACCTGCTTTTGGTCCATATCGCTCCAAACCTGTCCTATCCATGTATCAGTCTAACTGTTTCTTAAATGTTGTGATAGTCCCTGCCTCAACTACCTCCTCTGGCAGCTTGTTCCAAATACCCACCACCCTTTGTGTGGAAAAAGCTACCCTTTAAAAAGTTACCTCTTCATACAAAAATCATTGAAATCATACTTCTACAATGCACTAAAACATGATTTCAAAAATCCCTACAGTGGGAGGGGAGTCACCCCCCTCCCACACCCTGTCCCCCACTCGGTTGCTCCACTGCCTCACCGGGTACCCTCAAGGCCAGTGATCAGTGGTTGCTCAGCCTCCCCACTTTCAAAAACGCTCCATGGCCTCTGGATCATACAGAGAGCACTGCCAGATGTGAGCGGGGAACTGAGACCAGTTGTCCGTGATGTCTGGATCCCAATGCTCAGTGCTTCGTGTTTCGGTGTTGGCTAATGTTATTGTTTTGTAATTAGCCTGATTTGTAATTAGTTGATAAAACCTTAATTTATTAATCTGGAATATCCAGGGGGATGGGATAAGTGTAATATTAAAATTACATGCAAGGTGTCAGGCTGTCTGTCACAACATACAGCCCCGATAACCCATTATTTCCTTCAGTTAAATATTGGGAAGGTAGCACTATTATCATTTGTCACTCAACTATTATGTTTGTTTAACTCACTGACTATTTCTAACCCCCCCTCCCCCCCAAATTCCTTTGACAGGTTGAATAGGAATGTCCCCAATCTCGTTGTTTTATTAATTGAACATGTAGATGAACATCCTCAAGCAGTGTAATCAGATGGAAACTGATTCAGATGTGATGTTTAAAGCTTGTTCAAATAAGTGGCATATTTTAAAGGAGTGACAGAGACAGGGGAATGTGTGAGGAGGTTATTATTTGTCTTTAGTTTTAGCTTGAACCAGGACATCTGAAGATTCATAGATAGATAGATAGACATTTATTGTCACATACACCAATTGGTGCAGTGAAATTTGACTTGCAATGCAGCACACAAATAAAGATAACATCAAAGAATTTAACAACATAAAAACATCCCCCCACAATGGTTCCCACTGTGGGGGAAGGCAGCAAAGTCCAGTCACAGATTCAAAGTTTAATATAGTAATTGTGCTGATACTGACTCCAACCAACCACGTACTGAATATTTTTCTGATGCCATTTAAACTTCACTTGGATTTTGGTGTAAAAGTAATTGGGAATGGGGAGCATTGGAATAAAAATTTGCCCTCGGTACATATTAACTGTAATATAATAATGTATGCATGTTGGAAGGTGTAATCAAAACAAAGATCTCTTTATCATTGTTGTGTTATGAATACCACAGAAAATATTATGTACTCTCAAGATCACATTTAATAGAATAATATTGCTTAAAGATATAGTTATTGGACTTTGCATTTCGGAAAAGTCCCAGCTGAGAGGAAGACAGCAAAATACTGAAAATATTGGGGGTGAAAATGACTCGAGGACAGTTTGTTAGGAAAATGAAGGAAATGGTAACAGAATACATACAGCTGAGTGAGTATAATTTTATGGATGAGAAATTGTGTTCAACCAATTGATGACTTCTTTGACAAAGTAACTAGCATGTTAGATAACAAGGAAGCCAATGGATGTAGCAAATGTTGTTATACATAATTTGGTCTAAGTGCCCCATAAAAGATTACCGCATTAGATAAGCACCTGTGGACTTGAACGTAATAGGTTAAGTCCAGGGGGTCAGATATGGGGCTTTATGTGTGGGCCAGATATATTGTCAGTGCAGAGGGGCCAGGAGCAAGGCAAAGTGTGCATCCAGAGTCAAGGTCTGGAATAGTACTAGGTGTGCAGTCAAAGCTGGGACCATGGGAGTGTTCAGCACTAGGAACCTAAGCAGGTAAGCAGCTATGATTAGGGTAGAATAGGGGGCCAGGTGTAAGGCTGGACTCAGGGTCAGGAATGAGAGAAAGTATGAACTGGGGTCAGGAGTAGTACCAGGTGTGCAGTGAGACCCAGGTTGGTCAACATGGGCCAAGTGTTTGATTATAATCTGATTTCCATACATGAATATACTAAGTTCATTCATGTATTGCACGTGTTGATCAGAGCCTGGCTCTACTGTGGAATGTAATTAGGAATGTAATTTAGCCTAACCTCATTCATAGCTAATCCAATTTAAAGCATAAATATTGGATTCAAGTGTAAGTTAAAAGACTCGCTACAGTATGCACCAGATTGCACAATTTCAGGCTGAAAAATGCAAAATCTCTGTACCAATGGGAGGGGGGACACCCACCTCCCCCCCCTCCCCCCCCCTCGGTGGCTACGCTCCCTCAGGCTTGGTCTCTCACAATTTCTCACTCCCAACTCTCACCCAATGTTGGCAGCTCTGCTACATATATCCTTACCAACAAGAGTACACTTATTGCTTGTAGCAGTTTTGGGCCAGAGTTGTCAATATTCCTGGCTCACAAGCTGTTTGATTTGAAGGGTTTTCTTAATGCAGTTCACACTGAGTTACTCCAGCATTTTGTGTCTATCTTCGGTGTAAACCAGCATCTGCAGTTCCTTCCTACACATGAAAAGTATTAATATCTTTACTTAATAAGTTAGTGTCACTGACTTGCCGAATGTTCCTCTTCTCTATATTCTAGATTGATAGAAAAAAAACTTCCTGGAATGCTGAATAGACGTAGTCAGATGAGAAATTTGAAATTACAATAGATTTCAAAGTATAATTTTCAACCACATTTTGCAATTGATTACAGTAGTGTGAACTGTGGAGTGTATTTTACATGAAGAATCCCTTGGCCGGTAAGCCCAGCAGTATCGATCTACACTGCAATTTCTGGTATGCATTCTTTATGCAACTGGGACATTAGTTAAATCGCATCCAGAAATATATATCACCCATATGGTTTCTTTATTAATTTATGTCATATTACATAGATCCATTTGGAAAAGATGTTGGAATTAAAAACGTAATAGTATGTTCTCTCCAACATAGGGTTATTTTACAGCAATGCAATTCCTGTAATCATTTCTGCTGCAATGAAATGTCAGCAAATAACAGCAATTGAGGTTAAAACACTGTAAAAATATTAGAATACTTCTGAATGTTTCGCCCTTGTCACTGATACTTGTCAGCCTGAAATTGTCTGAAATAAACCCAATGTATTGGGTAATTAATAATCAAACAAAATTAAAGGGGGTAAGAGCCACTGCACATGCAGCTGTTGTATCACCACAATAAAATGGTTTTTCACTAATAAATATGAACCACATACTTGAACTGGCATCAAAAACATAGTGCCTTTTTTTCAAATGTATGATGTTAATCATTAAATTACTAATGGTTACTTCAACAACTACTTGCCATATCTTGCATAATGAAAATATGATTGTTTGATATCCTGCCGACCTGAATTCCTGCACAAAATACAGGTCTAGTATACAGAGACACTGCTTTATGGGATTTTTACCCAGTTCTCATAGGTAACATTATATACACAATATTTGTTGAAGCTTAAGATTTTCTATTGAGCCTTAAAACTCGGATCTTCTCGAAATAAATTGAAACAATAAAGTTCTACGTGCCGAGCACAAGGCTTGTGCTGAGTGAGACTGAATCAGTGACAAAACTCTCAATTGTAACTGCTTCCAATGGAATCATTTGAGGGAAAGGAATCAATGAAAAATGCAGCCCAGGAGGATGTTGATCATGTCTCTGAGTATGAAGGAATCTGTGTCTGAAGAAGGGTCTTGACCCGAAAGGTCACCCATTCCTTCTCTCCAGAGATGCTGCCCGCTGAGTTACTCCAGCATTTTGTGTCTATCTTTGATCATGTCTCTGTTATCTCTTTGAAACCGATGCACTCTATTGCTCTTCCCCTCACAGATCAGCCTTGCTCAATTATTTATCCAATTCCCTATAGAAATCCTTTTTTGACTTTGTTTCCAACGTTCTGAATTCCAGGTCAAATCAACGTGATGAAGAATTTTTTTGCCCAGTACGCCATGTCTGGGTCTTTAGCTGATGACCTTAAATCTGTGTCATTTACTTACTAAGCCTTCTACCTTTGGAAACTATACCTCCTTTGGAAACTACACCTCCATAAAAAATTGTTTTAACTGTTCTATTAAATCTTCCCTCTACCCTTTCTTCCCTGAGGAGAATAACTCCACTTTACTTGGTCTATTCATGCAACTAAAGCCCCTCACATGGGTAATATTTAATAGGTTTACTCTGTACAATTTCCCAAACTTGATATCCTTTTGACGAGCATCGTTCAGAATTGAACATTACTGAAACTAACAATACTCCAGCTGGGATCCGAAGTTCCCCATTTTTGCTGTATCATGGGAAAGAGGATTGTCGAATCTTCCCTCTTAACCCAGAAGGTGGAAGGGAACAGCAAGTTGGGATGGGGCAATGCAGGCAGTGGAAGTGGGTATATTATTAAAATGGCGCCAAAACATGGCGACTCCTGTATACTATGTGTACTATTAGACTCAGTGTACTATTCCTATACACACTCTAAGATTGTGCTCATGTATAGTAATAATTTTACTGAACTGTAGGCAAAAAAGGAATTTCACTGTACCTCGATATATGTGACAATAAAGTACCATTGAACAGCAGACAAGGGACGGCTAGACTGGGAGAAAACACCTCTGTTGCTCTTGGTCCTCACCTTCTGTTGGTCGGGGTGGGAGATTGCAACCTTCACATGGTCCGCCCTGTTTCAACAAATGCAATCAACCTGGCGTGCACCATCAAATAAGATCAAATAGAACAAGTTGTCCTACAACTTTAGGCTGTGCACGCCATACACAAGAAGACCTTCTGTTGGTTTAAACCTAGACCATGGGCTACATCTGATGCACGCAGCCTATATAATATTAAATAAAACTGCTGCCAGCTCCCTGGCAAATGAGATGTGGATGGGCTGGAGTTCAGTGGGATGCTTGAAGCGTTTCCACATCTCACAGAACCTGAGTCCATACATTTGAAGTAAAAATTCTCTTTGTGCTTATGTTGTCTCTTTGAACCAGTCACCCAGTACTGACCCACACTGCTTTAAAGCTCCCACAGACCTTTAAATTCAGGATCCATCGTTTAAATGGCTTCCTCAGTTTCTCATACACCCAAGTTCCTCTGTCCCCAACATTTTCGACTGTGATGCACGTCTTCCCACTTCATTTACAATTAGCCTGCCTATTCCTTGCCACATCACCCAATGTCTTTTATTATCTTCATTAATATTTATTACTTCTACGAGTTTCACGTCTCATTCAGAGTTTGAACTTGTACCCTAATTCACCAAATCAAAATCGTCAACAGACATCAGAAGCAAGAATAGACCTGATACCACATTTTAGGGCACCTCATTCAATGTTTCCTGACAGAAGAAAACATTCCTATTTCCTCTGCTTTCTGTCCCATCATACAGGCACTAACATTGTAATCTCGTGGGGTATAGTTTTGGTGGAAGGACTATTATATGACGTTTTTTCAAATTGTTTATACACTATACATTTCCTGACGAGAATGTGGATCAGAGATTGTTGCAAGATGCTCTATTATTTCCACTCTTATTTCCCGCAGTGATTCATGATTCCATCACATCTGACCTTTTATATGTCACCACTATTTTTATCCTATCTAATTTCTCTAATGTCTCCTCCTTCGTAGACATTGTCTGTGATGGGTGAGTGGGTGGAAGGACTCACGGACAGGAAAGGATAACAGCAACTGATAACAGAAATTATTATTAATACAAATTATAATTATTTAAAACTATTTAAAGATTCCTCACATTGAACAACTTTCTGATCAATATGTTAAAGATAGGAAAGAGTGAATTTCTTTTAAAGAATTTAAAGAATTGATTTTAAAGAATGTTAAGAGCAAAATATTAATTACTATATATTAGACAAATTTATTACAGATCTGCAAATCTCCAATACAGTTTTTAGTTTAGTTTCGAGATACAGTGTGGAAACAGGCCCTTCAGCCCACTGAGTCCATGCCGACCAGCAATCCCCATGCACTAACACTATCCTATACACGAGGGAAAATTTACCAAAGCCAATTAACCTACAAACATGTACATATTTGGAGTGTGGGAGGAAACCCATGCAGTCATAGGGAGAACGTATAAACTCCATACAGATAGCACCCGTAGTCAGGATTGAACCTGGGTCTCTGGCACTGCAAGGCAGCAAACCTACTGCTGCACCACCCTACAGAAAGCTAAAGGAAAGCCACTTTGTTTATTGGAACAGCAAAAACTTCCAATGAGAAACATGAAGCGATCAATCAGCAGAATAATACAGAAGAGAAAAAGGAAAGCCAACCCATCTTCACAAAAATTGTTCTCAATGAAATATATTTTGCCTGTAATAAATGCATAACACCACTGTGTCAAAGATATTCCTAGGCAAAAAAAAAGTGTTAAAATAAAAATAAAATGTATTCTCCCACTTTAAATATTCACAAAGACCCAATGATACATAGGCAGCACCAGCAAACTGAACCAAAAAAACCCAACCCACCAGCCATTCTAATTTCAAACATTTCACAAAAGAACCAGCAGTTTGGGTAAATTTCAAATAAAGCTCAGGCACATAGTAGCTGCAACTGCAGCTAAAGTATGCGGGATCATTAGTGCTCAAGTCTAAAATAATAAATGCATTCACGGTGCTCCATTCAGCATTAGCTGGTTCAAGGTAACTAAACTGCAAAGATCTTTAAGGAAATCTGAAAACACCTTGTAGCTTGGGAGAATATTTCTTCAATAAAATTCATCCATTATGGGAAAACTTGTACTTCCTCATTGTACAGTCTGATTATATTCTTAAGTATTACAGATTGGCAGATTTGAAAGGCCTTTGAAGCTAACTGAAATATTGGACTGATGATTAAAAAGTCCCAAATGCATTAAGTAAATCTGATTATTTTGGCTGCTGAGACATAACAAACCATCCACGTTAAATAGCTCATGTGCCAGATTTTGTCAGCACTAGTCTGTCTAAAAATAGTTACACTTGACAAGGTTCTTGAATGATGATTATTAAATGATCAGTGACATTCCTCGATTCAATCATAACCTCAAATTATAATAAGGAAGTCTGGACATCCACTCATTTCATGAGGAGGTGGTGCAGGCCATACTTAAACTCACACCTGCACCACCATTCAGGGAGACTGCACTCAGCTGATCTTTCAACTCCATTTCCCTAGCCCCCATAACTCACCATTCCCCACCTCTATCACCGAATGCATGTAACAATTTCCTATTTTCAGTTGTCTGGGATGGAAGATTCAAACACTCAGAACCATTTGGGAAGAAAAAATTCTTCTCATCTCTCTTAAATGGTCATCTCCTTATTCCAGGACTGTAGATTGCACCTTACCGGGAAAAATATACTGACAGCACTTATTCTGTAAACTTCCCTAAATGACGACACAGTCCTATACGATACGATAGAACTTTATTTATCCCAGGAGGAGAATTGGTCTGCCAACAGTCATAAAAACACAAAATATATGAAACATGAAATTAAAGGGACGAGTGAAAAGTCCAGAGTTGCGAATGTGCAAAGATTGGGGGGGAGGGGGGAGTCAGTCTACCCCATGGCAGAAGGGGGAGGAGTTGTACAATTTGATAACCACAAGGAAAAAGGATCTCCTGTGGCGTTCTCTTAAGCATCTTGGTGGAACCAGTCTGTTGCTGAAGGTGATCCTCAGGTTGATTAGTGTGTCATCTTATGTTTCTTATGTTTCATATAATCTTATGTTTCAAAGAGATCTCCACCAATAATTGTTTTTTTGGAGATACAGCATGGAACCGGACACTTCGGGTACTGAGTCCAAGCCGACCATTGATCACCGATTGACACCAGTTCTATGTTATCCCACTTTCTTACCCACCGCCATCACATTTGGGACAATTGCAGAGGTCAATTAACCTACAAACTCATATGTCTTTGGGATAGGGGAAGAAACCGGAGCACTCAGAGGAAATCCATGCAGTCATAGGAAAAACATGCAAACTCCACATGGACAGCACCCGAGGTCAGGATCAAACCTGGGTCTCTGGTGTTGTGAGGCAGCAGCTCCACCAGCTGCACCTCCCTCCTTTAATTAATTTAAACAGGCCCAATATATTTATTGTTTTGTTGCAAATCAATGCTCTCTTCCTGAGAATCAATCTGTTCCATTTTCTGTGCACTGCTAGGTAAGTTTATCCCTCCTGTATAAGGAAGGATCATTAAAGGAAAATAATTCTGGGAGCATTGCCAAATCTGTGTTATACTGTCTGGATTAAAGGCCTTCCCTGGTTTATGCATCCTGCAACTCTGCTGCCATAAGAGTAATAAGAAAACTTCTTCTAACTCACCAATCTTAGTCTCATCTTCTTTACTACCTTGGAAGCTTAGGGAAATCATCTTCTTCAAGTCATGACTGAAATTAGCTTGCAGCATCTCACTCTGGATCTAAGCTAACAGCCAGTTAGAGAATACATGGGCAGAATTCAAACACCAGAGCCTAACACCAGTTCAAAACAAAATCTATTCAATAATAACCAATAATAAGTTGACAATCCCCATAATCCTATGCAACCATGCTCCATAAAAACTACATGTAACAATTTGTTTCTTTTTGAAACTGCATGAAAAATTATAAAGAAATAATATTTTGATTGCCCTTTATATAATGGCTTTATATAAGAGGACGAAAAATACTTTAAAAGTCTCTATTGAATGGTTTTCATATATAGGTATAACTAGACTAAGTGAAACCCGTTGGGTCCCAGCATCACACGGGAGGGCTGGTCCCCCAACGCAATATTCCACCTCTCCACCAATTCCAATATTTTAAACACTAATAACTTTTATTTTTCATCAATGGGAAAAATCCTCGGCACCTGATGAGCGGAGGGGGACTCTGAGTACGATGGCCAAAAATCACAGCCATACGTAGTAGCGTTTTTTCTAAAATCAATATAAAACGCAATCAGGAAGTGGTCACGATTAGACTTTTAATTATATAGAAGGCAAGGCAACTTTAATTAGGCAAGGCAACTTTAATTAGGCAAGGCAAATTTAATTAGGCAAGGCAACTTTAATTAGGCAACACAGTTTTAGCATTTCCAAGCCAAAGGCAACACAGCTTTTGCATTTCCAAACCATATGCAACACAGCTTTAGCATTTCCAAACCAAAGGCAACACAGCTTTAGTATTTCCAAACCAAAGGCAACACAGCTTTAGCATTTCCAAACCAAAGGCAACACAGCTTTAGCATTTCCAAACCAAAGGCAACGCAGCTTTAGCATTTCCAAACCAAAGGCAACACAGCTTTAGCATTTCCAAACCAAAGGCAACACAGCTTTAGCATTTCCAAACCAAAGGCAACACTGCTTTAGCATTTCCAAACCAAAGGCAACACAGCTTTAGCATTTCCAAACTATATTTTCAAACCACATTAAGGGCACTCACAGTTTAGTAAACATGTGTTCAGTGTTATTCACAGCTCATACTGAGAGATGTGACCCTCTCGCTCCATCTTGCAGAGACTGACTGAGGCACTCAACACTTCCGGGTTTTATAGTCCCTCCGGAAGGGGCGTGGCCTTCAGGAGAGAGAATCTCAACATTTTTTAAACACTAATAACTCTTTTATTTTTCATCGATGGGAAAAATCCTCTTGTCCTGCGCAGCAGAGGGGGACTCTGAGTAAGATGGCCAAAAATCACAGCCGTAAGTGGCAGCATTTTTTCTAAAATCAATATACAGAACAACAGGAAGTGGTAAAGATCAGACTTTTAATAATATAGATATCAATCTTATTTTAAAATTAAAATACCAGAATCTTTGCATAGGATGCCTCTGAGAACAAGTTATTTCTTATGAAAAAGTAATAAATAAAAATGTATCCAATCTTCCATTATTCTAAAGGGACCAGAAGTAACACAATTAATTATTTTTTTAATGCAATACGATATTCTTGAGTGCTGTAAGTTTTTCATTCCTCAAAGATTGAAACCTTTTTGTAGCATTAAAATCAATATAAATCTCATTGCTTGCTGCTTCGACTTGCATCGTTCCCAAAAATGCATATAAATACAAACATAATTAACTTTGAAATTGCTTAAGTATTTCAATGCAATTATTTGTGCCTTGGCAGAGGTACAAAATAAACAAGTCCTACAACAAAACAATTCTGTGACAATGTCAAAAGTACTTAATTAGCTATAAAAGGCCAAATGATGTCCCATGGTCAAGAAAGGCACATGATAAATGAACAGCTTTTTTGATAATATTTAAGTATTACAACAATGTATATTAGTGTCAAAGGTATCAGGGAGATGGCAGCAGAATGGGGCTGAGAGGGAAAAATAGATCAGCCATGATCAAATGGTATAGCAGATTCAACGCTGGAATTATTTGAGGAAGTAAATAGCAGGATAGACAAAGGAAAGTCAGTAGATGTTGTTTACTTGGATCTTCAGAAGGCCTTTGATAAGATGCTGCACGTGAAGCTTCTAAACAAGATGAGAAGCCATGGTATTAGAGGGAAGGTACTAGCATGAATAAAAAATTGGCTGAAGGCAAAGAGTGGGAATAAAGGGGAGGTTTTCTAGTTGGCAGCCATGGCTAGTGGTGTTGGGTTGTGTGCTGGGGTTGGTGCTGGGGCCGCTACTTTTCACACTGTACATTAATGATTTGGATTATGGAATGGATGACTTTGTGGCCAAGTTTACAGATGATACGAACATTGGTGGAGGGGCAGGTAGTGTAGAGAAGGCAGGGACTCGGTGCAGTGTTGCAAATTGATACCGGGTGAGAGATGCACTTAGTCAATCACACCATGTCACCTGCACCTGGTGAAAGTGCAGCCTACCAGGCTTAGTGATCAGTTGTCTCAATATTTCCTTAAGAACTTTAAATGGGCTACACCAACACAAGGTTATAAGAACAAAAGAAACCGAAGTAGGAGTGCATAATCTCCATTTGATCCTGTTTCTCTGTTCAGTAAAATCACAGCTTATTTTACACTTCTACGTCACGTTCTTGTTCTAACCCCATATCCCTTAATTCCTGAATATCTATAAGTGTGTGGGACACTTATAGATAATACACAGAGGTTGAACTCTGTCTGCTTCAACAACAATACTGGGCAAAGAATTCTAACGATTCATTACCCTCAAATCTTCACCCAGAGTGCAGTGCTATTCTATCTCATCCTGAGAGGCCAATCCTTTATCTTGACATTGTAACACCTGGTTTTAGATGCCCTAAACCAGGGAAGCATAAATCCTGAATCCAAAATAAATGAAACTGAATATTATTTTTCAGGATGAAAACCTGGGAAGTGCTCCAGACTTGTAATATTCCAATCTTCATTACATTGGTCAGACGACCTTCTTTCAACCTCAAGGAAGAGTAATTTCTTGCCATTGATTTGTAGGCTTCTCTGAGCCTTGCAGGGAATCTCTGAATTCCTTGAAACTCTCCTGAGCTTCCCTACCTTCTGCCTCATTCTGCTATTTTTTAGATACCCTTGTTCTAGTTGTGCACACACCCTCCACTCCCATCAACAATTCTAACTGCTCTTCACAATTTGCCTCAGGAAGGGATTGTGCCTTGTGCTTGTTAATAAGACTCGGGGTTAAAAAAGGTCCCTTCAGGATTGAACTGAGAACCTCAATTCCAATCCTACTGCTGTTGCTTGGGTCCAAGGAATGAGTGGACAGCACTGGGCCTCTACCTGCTGGAGTTTAGAAAGTTGAGGGGAGACCTCATTGAAACTTACAAAATAATGAAATGCATAGAATTAAAGGAGCTCTTTTAGAAAGGAGGTGAGGAGGAACTTCATTAATCAGAGGGTAGTTAATCTGTGGAACTCATTGTCACAGAGGGCTGTGGAGGCCAAGTCAGTGGATAATTTTAAGGCAGAGATAGACAAATTCTTGATTAGAACAGGTGTCAAGGGTTATGGGGGGAAGGCAGGGAAATGGGATAAGGAGGCAGAGATCAGCCATGATTGAATGGCGAAGTAGACTTGATGGGCCGAATAGCCTAATACTGCTCCTATAACTTGTGAACTGCCCCACACTGGTCTCTCACACTGCTGAGTAAACCTATTTATTTTGCAAGTCAATTGAGAAAAAGATCAAGTGTAGATTTAACTTTGATGTGTGGAGAAAAATAACAGTGCAGATTTGACGGGTTAAAATGTGTATTCATGAGTAGTATCATTTTATGGCTTCTGAAGTTTCCTTAGTTGCATGCACATTTTTTTTAACAGCTCTTACAGTTCAATCTAAACAAAGCCAAGAATCTTCTGTCAATGCCAATTTGTCCCAGGCAATTTCTCAGTTTAGAATATATGCACTGCTTTCGAACTCAATAGCATGCCCAGTCTTTGTTATAGCAATGCAAGTAGATGTTATTAAAATGCAAGTAGATTTGAAAACATCACTCTATTACTTGATGTCAAATAAAAGTATTATAATAAAAAACCTTCCAAATGCTCTGCCAGTGAAACAAATGAAATCATTTGATTTATTTTGGTTTGCAAAATTGAAGACAACACAGAAATAAAATAAATGCTTGACTAATCACATTTGGAAAATCAAAGAAAAGAATATTTGAGGCAAGTGAAATCTTGAAAAAGTTATTTATTCCATAGCTATAGATTTCTAGCAACGTTAGAATTGACAAAATCCTGCATGGCAGACTGTTCGGAAACGTAAAGCCCAAGTGAAACAAAATAAAGTGCGTTGAAGTTGACTAAATGTTTCAGAGGAAGAAAACAGCAAGTAATTGACCGTGGAGTTTCAGTGGCCTGAGGGCTGTGAGCATTGGGGTCACACAAGGCCCAGTACAAGGCTCCGTATGTTTGTGTTATGTATAAAATGACTTGAACAAACCTAAGGACCATGATTAAAGAGTTTGCTGATGATACCAAAATTCACAGAATGGTTGATTGTGTGGAAGAAAATGATATCTCCTTGCAGTTTGGAAATGGATTGGTTCGATGGGCATGGAAGTGACAAAAATGGAAACCAATAAGGAGAAATGTGTGGCAATGCACTTAGGGCAGGCAAATGAGTTGAAGGAATAAACTGTAAATGGTGGGATACCAGTATGCAGAGGAACAGAAAATCTTGGTTTTAATGCCTACAGATCACTAAGTGGAGCAGGGCACGTAGATACAGTGGTGCGATGAATGCATAGGAAGGTACTGCAGATGCTGGTTTACACCAAAGATAGACTCAAAATGCTGGAGTACATCAGCGGGTCAGGCAGCACCTCTGGAGAAACGGAATAGGTGATGTTTCAGGTCGAGACCCTTCTTCAGACTGAGGGAAACCAGTGGTATGCGCGGAGGGAGAGCCGCGAGAGAGGGTTTTGCAGAACTCCCAGAGAGAAGAGAACTTCTTCAAAGTAGGCGTATCTTGAGGAGATTTCGTATTGGAGCAGCCAAAATGTGTAGGAAGGAACTTGCATTCTTGAGCATAGAACAACAGAACAAGAGTCAATGCAAGAACTACATGAAACACTAAACAGGCCATTGCGAAGCTCAAGAACCAGAAGCTCAGTAACCAAACAGCAAAATGCAGATGACACTTGCATTGACGTGTGTTTGAAGGTTGAGTTCAAGGTGAAGAGAGGAGAAGATTCAAGAATATGCAACAGCCTCCGTGAGGAAATCCACCATTCCCACTGACTCATGACCACTCAAAATGACAAAAGATTTTTCAGAGGTAGACAAGAATGCTGGAGAAACTCAGCGGGTGAGGCAGCATTTATGGAGCGAAGGAATAGGTGATGTTTCGGGTCGAGACCCTTCTTCAGACTGATGTGGGGGTGGAGGGGGCGAGAAGAAGAAAGGAAGAGGTGGAGACAGTGGGCTGTGGGAGAGCTGGGAAGGGGAGGGGAAGGAGGGAGATAGCAAGGACTACTTGAAATTGGAGAAGTCAATGTTCATACAGCTGGTGTATAAAGTACCCAAGCGAAATATGAGGTGCTGCTCCTCCAATTTGTGGTGGAACTAACTCTGGCTATGGAGGAGGCCCAGGACAGAAAGGTCGGATAGGGAATGGGAGGGGGAGTTGAAGTGCTGAGCCACCGGGAGATCGGGTTCGTTAATGCGAGCTGTGCGGAGGTGTTGGGCGAAGCGATCGCCAAGCCTGCGCTAGGTCTCACCGATGTAGAGCAGTTGACACCTAGAGCAGCGGATGCAATAGGTGAGGTTGGAGAAGGTGCAGGTGAACCTCTGGCTCACCTGGAAAGACGGCTTATGTCCTTGGATGGAGTCGAGGGGGGAGGTAAAGCAACAAGAGTAACATTTCCTGCGGTTGCAAGGGAAAGTACCAGGGGAGGGGGTGGTTTGGGTGGGAAGAGACAAATTGACCAGGGAGTTGCAGAGGGAGCTGAAATGGGAGGAGATGGGAAGATGTGACCAGTGGTGGGATCCCGTTGGAGGTGGCGAAAATGTCGGAGAATTATCTGTTGTATGTGGCGGCTAGTAGGATGGAAGGTGATGACAAGGGGACTGTCCTTGTTATGAGTGGGGCGATGGGGAGTGAGAGCGGAGCTACAGGATATAGAAGAGACCCTGGTAAAAGCCTCATCCCTAAAGAGTGAGGACATCTCCGATGCCCTGGTTTGGAACACCTCATCCTGGGTGCAGATGCGGCACAGACGGAGGAATTGGGAGTAGGGGATAGAGTCCTTACAGGAAGCAGGGTGGGAAGAAGTGTAGTCCAGATAGCCATGGGAGTCAGTGGGTTTATAGTAGATATCGGTCAGTAGTCGGCTACCTGCGATGGAGATAGTGAGGTCAAGAAACGGGAGGGAGATGTCGGAAATGGTCCAGGTGAATTTGAGTGCCGGATGAAAGTTAGTGGTGAAATGGATGAAGTCAGTGAGTTCTGCATGGGTGCAGGAGGTAGCATCAATGCAGTCGTCAATGTAGCTGAGGTAGAGTTCGGGGATAGGGCCACGGTACTCCTTGAACAAGGATTGTTTGACATACCCTACAAAGAGACAGACATAGCTGGGGCCCATGCGTGTGCCCATAGGTAAGAGCCCAAGAGTTTTCAGGATCGAAGTGAGATCCTTAAGTCCAGGCATGGGGAATGCACATGTTTAGTATAGATGACAGGAGGAGTGTACCACCTCACAAACTACCCACACTCACCTCTTCAGCTATTCTTGTCCATTAACAAATGAGTTTGTGGTTCCCACACTGACCTCAAGTGTCACCTCAGAACCCACAGAACTGCAGTAGAAGCAAAATAATCCTAAGGGACTGTTTATGAAGGAGAAATGTGTTCTGGCATCACACTACAGGAAGGACACAATAAAACTAAAAATGGCGAAGAGGGAACTTACGTGGAAAATGCCAGGGCAGGAGAATTATGATTATGAGGTGAGATTGATTTATTTTCTTTGGAATAGATGAGGCCGAAAAGAGATTTAATTGACATGTACAAAATTATGAGAGGCCAAACAGGGTGAACAGGAAGGGCGTATTTCTCTTGGCAGAAAGTTTGATAATGCAGGAACAGATGTATGTCAATTGGTGAAAAGATCAAAGGGAAGTTGAGGAACATCTTTTCCAGCTAGAGAGTAGTTAAGGTCAAAAAATTAATTGCTTGAAAGGGTGGAGGGTGTAGAAAATCTCACCCTGTTGAAAAATTATGTAGGTAAGTACCTGGATAGCCAAAGAGTACGATATGAAAGTTGGGAAATAGGAACTGACCTAAACAGCTCCGTTTTTGGCCAGCATAGATTATTGGATCAGATGGCCTCCTACTTGAGTCATACATTTCTATGAGTTTATCATTAATTATTTTATCATGTCACAAACAAACTTAGAAACTGACATGACTATTTTGACTATAACTAAACATGCTATTTTTTAGCTAGCTGAAAGCAGTTCTAAATCAAACTTTCACTTAAAGCATGTCTTAGTTGAAAAGAATAGGCAGCAATCGGAAGTAAAGAAAAAGAAAATCTGGGTCATGTTTAACCAAAATTTATTTATTTTCATCTAACTAATAAATATTTGATAAATATATTTAAAAATATATAAATTCAAAGGGGTCCAAATAAGAACGTTTCACCATTAGTATTCCAATGCATTTTTATTTCTTGATTTTAAGATGTAATGATTGTGTTGCAATTTTTCAAAACTAGTGTACTGTATACAATGTCCCTCTACATTGGAGGAACCAAACATAGATTGGGAGACCCTGAGCTTCCAGTTGCTTGATATCGTAATTATTTATCTCACTACACTAGCACTTTGACACCTCTATCTATGGCCTCCTACTCTTTTCCAACGAGGCTCAATGTAACGAACAGCACGTCTGCTCCCTCTGGGTACTTTGCAGCATTCCTGACTCCCAATATCATATTCAATAGTTCCAGGTAACTCACCTTCTCTGCTTGTTTCAGAAGTGGCCAGTTCTACTGTAGGATTAATGGGCCCGTCCCACTTAGGCGACTTTTTAGGCAAGTGCTGGAGATCCTGTGCTCGCCACATGGTCGCCACATGTTCGCTGATGGTCTCTGGTGAGTCTCCTTCATGGTCGCGAGGAGTTCCCGCATTCTGGGAACTAGTTGCGGCCCCAGTATGGTCGCTGTAAATTTTTCACCATGTTGAAACATTTTCTGTGACCAAAAATTGGACGCCATGCAAAAAATCGATAATCCTGTAGTCGTAAGTGGGGTCGTCATGTAGTTACGGGTGGTCGAGGTAGTGATAGGTAGTTTTAGTTAATCACCTTTGCTGACCGGTCATTTTCATTGGCTCATTGGGGGAAAAAAACGTAAGCAGTTTTCAGAACCAAGGATAACCGACCGGTAATGTTAAATGTCCGCCGATATTCACAGCTGTGTATCTCTGGCTTATTAAAAGTTGTCTGGCTTCTTAAAAGTTGTCTCCACTCCTTTTCCCCCCTTCTCCCCCCCCCCCCCTTCTCCCCCCCCCTCCCCTCTTTTAAAGGACTTACCGTACACTATGCTAGCCATCTTAATTACAGCGCCAAACTTCCTGTTCATCGCGGTGTGTGTCTGTATCACCTTGGCTTTGTACAGTGTGAATTTCAGACAGCGCTCCCCTGCTTGCCCTTGCCCCCGCCTTTGCAATGTGTTTGTGTGCGTGTGTTCCACTCTGACAGTCGCCGTTCCAGTTCCCGGTTTTTCAGGCGACTACCAGCAATTCGACATTCGCCAGCAGTCCGCTGAAAAATCGCCAAAGTGGGACAGGCCCATAACCAATTGGAATATCTGTGCAATTCCTCCATTCTTCACAAACACAGCCTGATCTGCTAGGTATTTCCAACATTATCCTTCTCGTTTCATGTTTCAATAACAGCTCTGACCTACCTTTCACAGCTTTAACATGTCAACCTCTCTGAACTTCTGCAGGTGCACAGTAGAGAGCATACTGACTGGTTGCATCATGGCCTGGTTCGGCAACTTGAACGTCTAGGAGCGGAAAAGACTGCAAAAAGTTGTGACCACTGCCCAGTCCATCACCGGCTCTGACCTCCCCACCATCCAAGGGATTTATCAGAGATGCTGCCTCAAAAAGGCAGCTAACATCATCAGAGGCCCACACCATCCTGGCCACACACTCACTTCATCACTGCCATCAGGAAGAAGTAACAGGAGCCTGAAAACTGTTACGTCCAGGTTCAGGAACAGCTTCTTCCCTTCAGCCATCAGGCTATTAAACACAACAACAAATAAGCTCTGAACTACACAGACTATTATTATTTTTGCACTATATTTGTTTATTTATTGAGTATATATACACTGAACAATGTATAGACGCTGAACTTTTTTTCTCCCGTTATGATTTTTGAGTATGTGTGCATGTGTATATATACACATGGAACTTCTTTTCTCTCGTTTATGTACTATGTTTACATATTCTGTTGTGCTGCAGCAAGTAAGAATTTCATTGTTCTATCTAGGACATATGACAATAAAACACTCTTAGAAACATAGAAACATAGAAAATAGGTGCAGGAGTAGGCCATTCGGCCCTTCGAGCCTGCACTGCCATTCAATATGATCATGGCTGATCATCCAACTCACTATCCTGTACCTGCCTTCTCTCCATACCCCCTGATACCTTTAGCCACAAGGGCCACATCTAACTCCCTCTTAAATATAGCCAATGAACTGGCCTCAACTACCTTCTGTGGCAGAGAATTCCACAGATAATAGTCTACTTTCCTGTTTTTGCCACCAAAGTGGATAACCTCACATTTATCCACATTATACTGCATCTGCCATGCATTTGCCCACTCACCAAGCCTATCCAAGTCACCTTGCAGCCTCCTAGCATCCTCCTCACAGCTAACACTGCCCCCCAGCTTCGTGTCATCAGCAAACTTGGAGATGTTGCATTCAATTCCCTCGTCCAAATCATTAATATATATTGTAAATAGCTGGGGTCCCAGCACTGAGCCTTGCGGTACCCCACTAGTCACTGCCTGCCATTCTTTGCTTCCTGTCTGCCAGCCAGTTCTCTATCCACTTCAATACTGAACCCCCTCTTGAATACTCTTGACCTGCTGAGCACATCCAACTCTTTTTGTTTTATTTCAGATTGCCAGCATCTACAGTTTTTGTTTTTTTTCCAGTATCAATGGAGAAAACTTATTAAAGTCGCTACTGAAGTATTTCATCGGGTCAGACAGCATCTGATCAATATTGCTCAATATTCCAGCATCTGCACTTTCCTGTGTCCCTATTAATATCGCTGATCCACTTTCCATAAGTATGACATAACATCTGCTACTTATTCATGCAGGTCATGTCTTAATGCTTCTTGAAGGGAAGAAGCAGTCAAATAATATTTTAAAACAATGACGCCCCAATGTTGCAATATTTTTGGAGACACCTGCACACAAAAACTATATATAATTCCTATTTACAAAAATACTTAAGACTCAGAGAGATACTGCACAGAAGCGAGATCTTTGGCCTAATGAGTCCGCACTGGGCATCAACTGTACATTTATACTAATGCTACATTAATCACATTTTATACCCTTTCCACTCTCAGCAACTCCTTATAAGTCCTACCATTCATCTACTCACTCCAAGGTCAATTTACGGTGGCCGATTAATATACCATCTCGCTTATCTTTGAAACGTGGCCGATTAATATACCATCCCGCTTATCTTTGAAACGTGGGAGGAAACTGGAGCATCAGGAAGAATCCCACGTGGTCACAAGGAAAATGTGCAATCTGCTCACACTCAGCAGCCGAGGTCAAGATTGAACTCGGGTTTCTGGCGCTGTGAGGCAACAGTTCTCGTTTCTGAATGGACTGCAGAGCAAATTAAATGCATTTCACCTGTTTGAATTGTACTTGTTAATCATCTTCTTTCAAGCTATTTAATTATTTAAATTACAGTAAATTATTTTTTCTTGTTGGTGATCCACAGGTAGTTCTCTCCATTTAGATTGGTTGGGAACATTTTAAGAAATTGCATCGTAGTCTGAATATATCCACGCATCAATAATGTACATTTGGCAACTGTAGCCTATTCGATTAATTAGCACAAGCATTACTCTGGATGTATAGAGTATGATCTAAAATGTTTAAAAAAAGTATATTCACATAAGATAAATTATTCAGACCTAGATTTTTTTCAGAAAGGAGAACCACAGTTTTTGAACTATCTGTAAGAAAGACTAACAATTTTTGACACTTGTTCAAGCTTACCAGAAATGTGAATCTGCCAGAACCAATTGAAAAATGTCACCCATTCCTTTGCTCCAGAGATGCTGCATGTCCCACTATGTTACTCCACCTTTTTGTGTCTATCCAGTTTAAACCAACATCTGCAGCTCCTTTTTACCAACTATAATAATGCCCCGGCAATAAGGTTCTTGTGATAGTAGTGATCTTTAACTCACATAACAGTAACATTCTGTCTTATTACAGCACTTTTATCACAGGTCTTTTTTCTAACCGTTGCAGAGAACCATTAAGGAAACACGAATGCTTGGCCAAAGGAAAAACACAATAAAATAAGTTACCAACGTATTTTTGTTTGAGACAAAGGAAGAGTTTTAATCACAAGCATGCAATATTTAAAGCTAAAGTGCTTATAGACCATACTACTGGAGGGAGCGGTTGACTAATAGCAAGTACACTAATAGCTGAACTTGCACTGGCAGCTGCAGACATTGGCTTCACTCTTTCCAAAGTTTAGCTGGATGATATTGTACACTGGAGACAGTTCACCAACACAGTCAACAGTCAAGCGAGGCATGACTCTGTGGAGTTTTCTATCTAGGGATGGACAGAGGTGGAGCCATTTAATTTATTCAAGACAGGAATTGGCACACATCAGAACTACAAGGGAGTCGAAGAGCTTGGGGTTGTGTGTGAAAGTCGAAGAAGTGAGAATGAAAATAAGGGCAAAATGAATCAAAGGAGAAAAGCATCAAGGAAGGATGGTGCAATATATAGTCTTTGACAAATAGTAAAGTATTTGTTGGTGAGTTAGTAAAAAAATGACTATAATCAAGGTGTATATTATGCCTAAAAGGGATTATCTAGAAACCAAAAGCACGAACATTGAGAAATGTCAATAAATACCGATGGGTGAGTTTAGACAAAGGGAACGGTGCAAATGAGGGCAGAGAATCAACAAAGAGAGTGTGGAGAGTTATATTGCACAAAGGAATTGTTTATTCAGCAAAGAAGCGAACTGAAGCTGACTATCTCAAATTAATTTGGGTTGGTTGGTGGATTAGCAATTCTGATTTTAAAGGAGAGTCGGGAAGTCTGAAACTGGATTAGGTTGTTCAAAGATAGGATGAGAACATGGAAGAAAACTGGAGGAGATACCAAAGTATCACTTGGTGATAAGAGCCACACCATTACTACAGCAATTAGGATGAGGAAGACAGCAACAAATATATCATGTGTGGAGGTTGCAAGGTGTCATCTCTCATGGACCAGGTTTCAGATAATCAGAAAGCCAATGTAAATATGCACATTAAAGGTCAGATAACTGCTGGGGCATTGTATGCAAATGAACAGATATTCTGAAGGGAAATCACTGCACACCAAAAGGTAATTAAGTCTGAAGTGCTTGAAAGGAGGTTCAACATTGTGAGCAGCAGCACTTTAAAAATATCACTAACTGTTTTCTTTCACATATCAGTCGGTAAATGCTGATGAAGGAAATAAAATGCAGATTTTTGTGAAAGTTCAGGCATCGTTTATGTGAAACAATAACAGTGGGAATAGTCTGCCAACAAATTACATGGGCCTGACCAGATATCTGGAAGAAGGCATGCAATTTTAAAAAGTAGGAAAAACAAATAATATGTGCACACACAAGCAATTAAAGTTTAAAACATGGAGGAATAGTTACACACAGGCACACCAGAAAGTGTGCTATATTAGAAAAGATAAGAGTAATCTAAATGCAAGACAGAATGCTTAATAGGAATGAATCCCAAAGGTGTTCTCCTCAAATCAAACAAAACTGAGGTATAATTACGTCTTACACTATTGAACAAGACCACTCGGCCCATTGAGTCTATGCTTCCTTCCAGCAGATCAATCCCATCAGACCCATTACCCTGCTCATTCTTTCCTTCTACACTTGCAATTGCCCATGCCCATCAATTTGATTCAGTTTACCATGAAGAGGTTATCTGTATGAACCAATTAATCTACCGGCACATCTTTTGATATTTGGGAGTAAGATGGATCTCTCAGGTGAAACCCACATAGTCACGATAAAACATTGAGGTCAGGATCAAAGCTGGGTCCCTGGAGTTACGGGGCAGCAGTGTCTCTGTAGTGCCACCCATCAAGGCAAATTAGAACACACAATTCTCATGATTAACAAAAGATTTGCAACAGGTAGGAGGACTGCATACAATAGACAATAGGTGCATGAGTAGGCCATTCGGCCCTTCGAGTCATTCAATGTGATCATGGCTGATCATCCCCAATCAGTACCCCCTTCCTGCCTTCTCCCCATATCCCCTGACTCCGCTATCTTTAAGAGCCCTATCTAGCTCTCTCTTGAAAGTATCCAGAGAACCGGCCTCCACCGGCCTCTCAGGCTGAGAATTCCACAGACTCACAATTCTCTGTGAGAAAAATTGTTTCCTCATCTCTGTTCTAAATGGCTTACCCCTTATTCTTAAACTGTGGCCCCTGGTTCTGGACTCCCCCAACATTGGGAACATGTTTCCTGCCTCTAGTGTGTCCAAACCCTTAATAATCTTATATGTTTCAATAAGATGCCCTCTCATCCTTCTGAACTCCAGAGTATACAAGCCCAGCCGCTCCATTCTCTCAGCATATGACAGTCCTGCCATCCCGTGAATTAACCTTGTAAACCTACCTTGCACTACCTCAATAGCAAGAATGTACTTCCTCATATTAGGGGACCAAAACTGCACACAATACTCCAGGTGTGGTCTCACTAGGGCCCTATACAACTGCAGAAGGACCTCTTTGCTCCTATACTCAACTCCTCTCTTTATAAAGGCCAACATGCCATTCGCTTTCTTCACTGCCTGCTGTACCTGCATGCTTACTTTCATTGACTGATGAGCAAGGACCCCCCAGATCCCGTTGTACTTCCCCTTTTCCCAACTTTACACCATTTAGATAATAATCTGCCTTCCTATTTTTGCTACCAAAGTGGATAACCTCACATTTATCCACATTAAACTGCATCTTCCATCTCACCCAACCTGTCCAAGTGACCCTGCATTCTCATAGCATCCTCCTCCCAGTTCACACTGCCACCCAGCTTTGTGTCATCTGCAAATTTGCTAATGTTACTTTGAATCCCTTCATCTAAATCATTGATATAAATTGTATCTTGTTTGAATACAGAATATTCAAACAAGGAAGAGATCAAAAATGCTCTGACCAGCTCTGTCAAGTTTCTCTGTTGCCTCTTTAGTTTAGTTCAGTGATACAGCACGGAAACAGGCCCTTCGGCCCACCGGGTCCGCCCCAACCCGTGATCCCCGCATATTAACACTTTATTAACACTATCCTATGCGCACTAGGGACAATTTTTACATTTACCAAGCCAATTAACCTATACACCTGTACGTCTTTGGAGTGTGGGAAGAAACCGAAGATCTTGGAGAAAACCCACGCAGGTCACAGGGAGAATGTACAATCTCCGTGCAGACAGCACCCGTAGTCGGGATCGAACCCGGGTCTCCGGCGCTGCAAGCGATGTAAGGCAGCAACTCTACCGCTGTGCCACTGTGCCGCCCCATTTGAACCCCATTTCAACAGGGATTATATATCTATGGGTCAGGACACTGTGGGTGGTGATCAAGACACATTTGTGTGGGTCGGTTAAGGTGGAAAATGCTACTGGGTCAAAAAGATTCAGCTCATTTCCCTGTAACGTCGGAGGTTGATGGGGGACTTGATAGAAGTATATAACATTATGAGAGTACAAAGTACAAAGAGGTGGATGCAATTAGAATTCAGTAACCAAATGTCAACTATTAGATTCTCCTGCCAATGTGATCCAGTTTATCAACAATCCATTCCAGAGAAATACAGCATAACAGACCAGTACTGTTCAGCAATCCAGCTGAAATCAAAAAGCAGCATAATTACTCTGCAGACACAAGGAACTGCACCTGCCGAAATCTTGAGCAAGACACAAAGTGCTGGAGTAACTTACAGGTTAGGCAGTATCAGTGGAAGGAATGGAGAGGCGGCATTTCAGGGCAGGACCCTTATTTAGACTGATTGTAGTAGGGGGGAGAAAGCTGGAAAAGAGAGGTGGGGGCAGGACATAGCCCAACAAGTGACGAGTGGATGCAGGTGAGGGGGAGTGGGGTGCTTGAATGGTAAACGGGTGAGCAAGTGACAGAGGCTAGAGATAACAAGATGCAGACATGGCAGACCACAAACAACTCAGCCTGGATCTGCCCTCACCCCGATACATACAATAAATCCTTGCAATAATGGACCTCTATATAGCGGATTACAGTGATAGCGGACCAAAGATCCTGCTGCACCGCCCAAAGCCCCCCCCCCCCCACCCCCCTTCTGCTAGTTACCCACTGATCTGGCCCCACGTGGAAGGGGCTTTTGGTTGTGGGCGCAGAGAGAGTGAACAGCATGTAGACGGTTTGAGTCCCTAGTGCACCGCGTATGGGGCCGAGGGCTCTGCGGTTCCCCGTCCTGTGAATTCTCACTTGTTTAACCCTCACCAATGCCGCGTTTCTTCCCTCCTGGCCTTCATAGAATCATAGAATCATAGAAAGTAGGTGCGAGAGCAGACCACCAGGTCCATCGAGCCCGCACCGCCATTCGCTCATGGCTGAACACCAAACAAACACCCCTACCCACAAACAGTAGACACAAGACACAGAACACAAGACACTACCCTCCCCTTTATACCGTTATCACCCCTCTCCACCCCAAGAACCGCGTGATCTCCTGGGGGAGGCAAAAAAACGGATAAAAACCCAGGTCCAATTCGGGAAAAAAATCCGGGAAATTCCTCTCCGACCCCAATCCAGGCGATCGACACTTGTCCAGGAGATCACTCAGGTCTTACTATACTAACCATACCTAGGTCCATATCCCTGCCCTCTCCCCGTAGCCCCTTATCCCCTTGGCAGCTAAAAAAACATCTATTTTAGACTTAAATATATTTAATGTTTCTGCTTCCACTGCTCCCTGGGGCAGTGAATTCCATAAATTAACCACCCTCTGGGTGAAGAAGTTCTTCCTCATCTCAGTTTTAAAAGAGCCCCCCCTTATTCTGCAACTATGTCCCCTAGTTCTAGTTTCCCCGATCATTGGGAACATCCTTGGTGCATCCACCCGATCAAGGCCCCTCACGATCTTATATGTTTCAATGAGATCGCCTCTCATTCTTCTAAACTCCAAAGAGTAGAGTTCCAGCCTACTTAACCTTTCCTCATATGTCAATCCCCTCATTGCAGGAATTAATCTTGTAAACCTTCGCTGCACTGCCTCCAGGGCCAGTACATCCTTTCTTAAGTATGGACCCCAGAACTGTACACAGTATTCCAAATGTGGTCTCACTAATGCTGTGTACAGCTGCAGCAAGACCTCCGTGTTTTTATACTCAATCCCCCTAGCAATAAAGGCCAAAACTCCATTGGCCTTCCTGATAGCTTGCTGCACCTGCATACTAACTTTTAGTGATTCATGTACTACTACCCCTAGATCCCTTTGCGTTGCATTACAGCGCAGCTCCTCCTCATTTAGAAAATAACTTGCCCTATCATTTTTTTTCCCAAAGTGAATGACTTCACATTTATTAGTATTAAATTTCATCTGCCAAGTTGTTGCCCACTCACCTAGCTTATCTATATCCTTTTGCAGACTCTTCCTATCCTCCTCATCCCCTACTTTTCTTCCCATTTTTGTATCGTCCGCAAATTTTGATATATTACACTTGGTTCCCTCCTCCAAATCATTTATATAAATTGTGAACAACTGGGGTCCCAGCACCGACCCTTGCGGAACCCCGCTAGTTACCGGTTGCCATCCCGAATATGAACCATTTATCCCCACTCTCTGCTTCCTATTTGTTAGCCAATCCTCTACCCATGCTAATATATTACCCCCAATCCCATAATTTTTTATTTTTAGCAATAGTCTCTTATGTGGCACCTTGTCAAAAGCCTTTTGGAAGTCCAAGTATACCACATCCACCGGTTCCCCTTTATCCACCCGGGTTGTTACTTCCTCAAAGAATTCGAGCAGATTCGTTAAACAGGACTTCCCCTTCACAAAACCATGCTGGTTCTGTCCGATGAAGTCATGTTTATCCAAGTGCCCCGTTAGTGTTTCTTTAATAATTGTCTCTAACATTTTACCCACCACCGATGTTAGACTAACCGGTCTATAGTTACCCGCCTTCTGTTTACTTCCTTTTTTAAATATAGGTGTTACATTGGCCATTTTCCAATCCACTGGGACCGTTCCTGCCTCCAGGGAGTTTTGGAAAATTATCACCAATGCATCCACAATCCCCACCGCTATCTCCCTCAAGACCTTTGGATGTAATCCATCAGGCCCAGGGGATTTATCCTCCTTCAGTCTCATTAATTTCCCTAATACCACCTCCTTGGTGATCTTAATAGTATTTAGCTCCTCCATTCCTACCGCCCCCTGTTTATCCAGCGTTGGAATATTTTTTGTGTCTTCTATGGTGAAGACTGATACAAAATACTCGTTTAATGCCTTTGCCATTTCCATGTTCCCCACCAACAACTCTCCAGTCTCACCCTCCAATGGACCAACGTTCACCTTAGCCACCCTTTTTCTTTTTATATAGCTATAAAAACTCTTACTATTAGTTTTTATGTTGTTCGCTAAATTCCTTTCATAGTCTATTTTCCCCGTCTTAATTAATCTCTTAGTTATTTTTTGCTGACCTTTAAATGCTTCCCAATCCTCTACCCTCCCACTATCTCTGGCTACCTTATATGCCCTTGCCTTCAGCCGAATACTATCCTTTATAGTTTTACTGAGCCATGGCTGACTGTTCTCACCCTTACCCCTTTTTTTCTTCATAGGAATAAATTTTTCTTGAAGGTTATACAGTAGATCCTTAAACGTACACCACTGCTCATGTACCGTCTTATTCTTGAGTCTGCTATCCCAGTCAACTTTGATCAGCTCAGTCCTCATACCTTCATAATCCCCCTTATTTAGACTAAGTACCCTAGCCTGAGTTTCAACCTGCTCCCCTTCTATTTGAATATGGAATTCGACCATATTGTGGTCACTTGTTCCCAACGAGTCCCTAACTATGACATTTTTAATTAATCCTGCTTCATTACACAGGACCAGATCCAAGATTGCCTCCCCCCTTGTCGGTTCTGTGACATACTGTTCTAGGAACCCGTCTCTAATACATTCTATAAACTCTTCCTCTAGTTTACCCTGCCCAGTTTGGTTTGCCCAATTAATATGAAAATTGAAGTCCCCCATGATTACAGCAGTTCCCTTTTTACATGCGTCAACTATTTGCAGATTTATGTTCTGACTAACAGCGTCACAGCTATTTGGAGGTCTATAAATTACACCCACTAGTGTTTTTTTCCCCTTGTTATTCTCTATCTGTACCCAAGCTGTTTCACTATCCTGATCCTTCAACGCAATATCCTTCCTCTCTATTGCCGTTATTCCCTCCCTTATTAAAAGGGCCACCCCTCCTCCCTTTCTTTCCTGTCTATTTTTTCTAATTGTCGAGTACCCCTCTATATTTAACTCCCAGTCCTGATCCCCTTGCAGCCATGTCTCCGTAATGGCCACGATATCATAACTATATATACTTAATTGCACCGTTAATTCATTTATCTTATTTCGAATACTCCGTGCATTTAGATACAGCACTTTCAGATGATTTTTACTACCCTTCCTTTCTGTTTTTGCCTCTTTTACATCTAGAGCTTTATCTTCACACATTCTGGATCCTCCTGTCACATTTTGATTTTCCGTTTCCCCACTGATACCCTGCTCTATTTCCTCTACCCCTGCCATTATTACCACCCTTGATACCCCCCCCCCGCTACTTAGTTTAAAGACCTCTCTACTGCCCTAGTTATATGATTTGCCAGGACCCCAGTCCCAGCACCGTTCAGGTGAAGTCCGTCCTTACAGAACAGATCCCCCCTGTCCCAGTACTGGTGCCAGTGGCCCAAGAAACCAAACCCATTTTTCCCACACCAGTCTTTGAGCCACGCATTCAGCTTTTTAATTTTACGTACTCTCGCCGATTTGGCCCGTGGCTCAGGTAGCAATCCGGAGATCAGTACCCTCGAGGTTCTGCTTTTTAATTTATTCCCTAACTGCTCAAACTCCTTCAGCAGATCCTCCTTCCTCGTCCTTCCTATGTCATTGGTCCCCACATGGACCACGACCACTGGATCCTCCCCCTCTCTCTGCAAATTTCTCTCCAGCATCGCAGAGATATCCTTAACCCTAGCACCGGGTAGGCAACACAGCCTTCGGGACATGTTCTGCTGGCCGCAGAGAACCTTATCTACCCCCCGAATAATACTATCCCCTATCACAACGGCATTTCTTCTAACTCCCCCCTCTTGAATGTCCCCCTGATCCACGGTGCTGCAGCCAGGTTGCTCATCCCTCCCACAGCCCCTGATCCCGTCCTCACATTGAGTAAGAGTCTCGGTCATGCTCGTCAGGAACAAGGGCTGTGGCTCCTGCCGCATCTCCTCCTGGTTCCCCCTACCTGCCTCGCTTATGGCCACACCTTCCTTTCCTTGCTCACTCACTACTGAATTAGTTAAACTGGTCGGTGTGACCATCCCCTGGCACAAAACATCCAGGTAATACTCCCCCTCCCTGATGTACCGCAGCGTATGAAGTTGGATCTCCAGCTCCTCAATGCGGAGCTCGAGCTCCGCTAGCCTCAAACACTTACTGCAGCTGTAGGGATCATCCACACCATCTACATCAATGGTGTCGACAAATTCCCACATCTCACAGTATTGGCACATCTCCTGGCCGCCCATCTTATATAAGTAAATAACTGGTCCTATTTAAGAATCCCCTACCCGGATTACTATATTGATACACCCCTTATTTATATAATCCTACCTCCTATTGATACACCCCTTATTTATATAATCCTACCTCCTATAAATGGGAAAGTACTCACCCCAGCCGTAAATTACCTACTGGTTTGGCTGTCAAGTAGTAATTCCGTCCGCTCTTCCTGTCTGGTCCACTGCTCCCTTGCAGTGCGTGGCAAACCTCTTAGCCTCTGTTAGCCTCTCGAGCCGCGGCTCCGTCCTTCCTCCCTCGGCCTGAACAGCAGTTCTGAATCCTTGGGGTAAACTTTATCCCCCCCCCCTTCACTCAGGTATATCGGACGATTGGCAATAACGGACACGATCCTCCCCCTACTGTGGTCTGTTATCGCAAGGGTTTACTGTATTCTTTGAGAGACTGCTCATTCGCCACCATGAGCAGGAATCACTTTCTCACTTCCTTCTTCCTAGCCTGAGGAAAATAAGATACATTCTTCAATCCTCAGTCCTGTTTGAGATGAACTCATGCAGCACAGACTGATGATTGAGAACTTCCAAGGTGATTCATCCCATTGCCATAAATAGGATGTGGTTGATGTTTCTCAGTCCGTACACTATTTTCCCGACAGGGGAAGGGAGAACAAAACCAGGACCTGCCCAAGGATAGAAATTTAAAAGCAAACATGGCAGAGAAAGAGCTCATCTTCTAAATTTAAGTTCCTCGGTTAACCTGGCATTTATTATACAGACTGTAATTGTTGTGTATTTTATCAACAGGTTCACTGTATACATAGAATACCTATTTACAGCAGTATTTGGGAAGAAGGAAGGGAAGTAAAAACAAATCACACTGATCTCCTTCTTCCTGAATAAGGACGCCTCCTGCACGCTGATCACATAAGCTGCAGTTATGTGTCTGGCAGTCACTGCAAAATCTGCAGTTTGAAGCAACTCTGGCCAATAGAAGCTATTTGAGGGCATCCTGTTTCATATGGATTTAACCAGTTAAATCTTAAATTAATAAAGAACAAGATGTACTGAACAGACTGATCTGTTGAATGTCTTTATAAGTAACATCTACTGGATGCAATATATTTTGAAATATAGGCGAGATGCATTTTTAGACACCTCTACATAAACTGATTGATGTGAGTTTGGAAAAGACTCAGTTACCAGTATAGGAAACAATTCAAGAGAATTGTTTTTGTTCGAAGAAATGACAGTGATTAATCCCTTTCCCAGTGGATATATTTAAGTGAAAGGGCTGAATGTGTACAAGCTGTGCAGTTTAAAATCTTTAAAGTTGGGTTGGGTTAAGGATTACTGGGAAACAAGCAGGCAGTCAATCACCAACAATAGACCCACTTTATTGCTTCTCAATCTGCAATGATAAGGACTCCATTTCAGTAATCATCTAAATATGCTTAATTATCCCTCGCTTTCAACAAAAAACTGCTACTTAAATGTTTCACCACACTGGAAGATTTTGAATTCTAACATGCCAATAGTACTAAAAGGTGTTTAGGATGTTATTGTATTTTCCTTCTCAAAACTACGACATTATCAAACCTGCAAGAGCTTTTGATCACAACTACCAAACATGGTTAAAGATGCACAGCCTTTTCAAAGTCTGACAAAATGCAGGAGTAACGATTTCGACAATAATCCTGGACAGAGAAGCAACACATCTTGCACCCTCGGTGTTTAACAACACCAATATTATGATCAGAACAGCGATCGAATAACTTAGGAATGAATCACAGTTATAGCGTGAGGAATGTGACAACCAACTTGGCCACACCAGGTTTCCACGAACAACAGAGTAATGATGACTAGGTAATAATCTTCAACAGTATTGAATGAGGGAAATAAATTGGCAAGGACACAAGGGAGAACATCCCTGCTCGTCTGTGAAATTACACTTTTTTTTACAGGTGGTTTCACATCTCATTTGAATAAACTTGGTTTGGTTAGTTCTTCTTCTTCATCATTCTCATCGGGTTGTCACCTTGGATTTTCTGCTCAAATCTCCACAGCAAGGTTTGAACTAAGGTTGGGATCCAAAACGTCAACGATCCATGTTCTCCAGAGATGTGGCCCGACCTGCTGAGTTACTCCGGTACTTTGTGTCCTTTTTTATATGCCAATATATCCCTTTTTATAATTGTGAATATCTTCACTGATTTTTGAAACAGCTCAAATATCTCAGTTCACAGCAATTTATTTTACTGGAATTTACAAAATGGAGAATGTTAGGGTCGCAAGGGTACTTAAAACTAATATAATTCATGTGTAGGAAGGAACTGCAGATGCTCGTTTACATCAAAGATAGACACAAAATGCTGGAGTAACTCAGCGGGGCATGCAGTATCTTTGGATAGAAGGAATGGGCTGAAGGGTCTCGACCTGAAACTTCACCCATCCCTTCTATCCAGAGATGCTGCCTGGCCGCTCAGTTACTCCAGCATTTTATGAATATAATTTACGTGAGTATAGGTCACATACCATAATGAAATGACACATTGCTGTTGTTCATCTTCACCATGGCCAATACTTTCTTTGGAAAACATCTGTGACTTTTTAGGAATTTGGGATGAAGCTGCTGTTAATGGGCTCGATTGGGCTGACAGCTACTCAGAAGAGATATTGTATTGAATCAGTTTTAGTTTTCATGTCCGAGTCCAGTGATATATTAAGCCAAGGGCAGGATACATTTTGCCGGATTCCCCATAGTACATCATCTGTCTCAATACCCCATCCTCTCCTTCCCCTCTCCCACACATAGCTCTATCTATCCATCGTCCGTCCATCATCTGGTTCCAGCTATCGCCATCTATCAGCCTCTGTCTCACTACTTCTTTTCAATTCCATACACTTCTATCTTCCCTCTACAATCTCAGACCTGATGCAAAATCTCCACCCAAAATGTTGAGCATCCCTTTTCTTCCACAGTTGCAGCTTGAGCTGCTGAGTTCTTTCAACAATTAGTCCAAGGTTTTTCTGAAGTCGAGTTTGTTATATGTACAAGTAGGGTGAGGTACTGGTACAATGGAAGTTTTGTTTGCAGCAGCATAAGCACATAGATTCAGACACAAAAAAAAGTGATCAATTATAAATTACACATAACGTTTCCAAAAGCCTGCAAAACAGAAAGACGTTCGTGCAAAACACAATTAGAACAACCATCAAGTCCATGGTAGTGCAAGACCATAGTCACAGAACTGTAGAGAATATCCTTCTTTAATTGTCTCTGTTTAAATGCTACATAGGCAGTTGAGGGATACGTCCCGTCTACTCATGAAAGCTGCACATTTCAATGTGCAGGTGACAATGACAATAGACTATTGTCTATTGAAAGTTGCACATTCAACGTGCAGGTGGTAAATTGAAACACAAATGGGACATGTCTTTTTAATTTCAAATGTGAGAGCCTCTGTTAGTTACTTACGTACAGAACAAAGAATGCATAGACACATGGGAAAAATGACATTTTCTCTCGAAGGTCCATGTTTAGTTTAGTTTAGCTTAGAGACACAGTGCAGAAATAGGCCCTTCGACCCACCGAGTCCCTGCTGACCAGTAATCACCGCATACATTAGCACTATCGTACACACTAAGGACAATTTATATTTTTTACCAAAGCCAATTAACCTACAAACCTGTAGGTCTGTGGAGTCTGGAAGGAAACCGGAGCTCCTGAAGAAAACCCATGTGGTCACGGGGAGAACATACAAACTCCGCACCCATAGTCAGGACTGAACCCGGGTCTCTGGCGCTGTAAGACAGCAACTCTACCGCAGCTCCATTTGTCCCACATTTGTCCCACATTTGTGTTACCCACAATTTCTATGTTTTCATGAAAATCATGGAATCAATACCAGCAGATGAGAAATTATTACAGTTTAACATGGTAACAAGCAGAACATAAGTCTTGAAGCAAATGGGAAACAATACTTTCACCCAAAGAGGTGCTTATTGGCTAACTCACAGCCAGGAGTTAGAAAAGCTACAAGAAAAGCATATTTGACCAATTTCCATCTTGTTCTTGCCACAAGCATTTGCTGACCAGAATTAATTCTTGTCACTTTGAATATAATGTTGGATTGCATGCACGATTTATAATGTTATGAATGAAAATATGTGAAAGTCCATTTTTGTTTTAAAACATGGTGCCTCAAAGAAATGCAATTAATGCAGCAAATAAATAAAATATATTTTTGCTAATATAATCATTTTGCCAACTTTTTACTTTACCAGAAAACAAATGAAGATCAAGCGAAGTGGCTCAGGATTTAAATAATGAACAGTGTTCTGTACTGCATTGTGAGAAAGTGGTGGGTGTAGCTTATCTCCTCAGCCTTCCAGATAAATGGCCAGCTGTGGAAACCAGATTTGCTTTCAGGCCATTAAACTAATTTAATTAAATAGGTTACATTCACAATTCAACCTAGTGTTTTTCACAAATTTGGGTTAGTAGAATCATGACAGATAAATTAGACAAGAAAAAAAAAACTTGCAATGATTAAATTTTGTTTAGCTGTTTCTGGTAATACCAAAAAATGTGGAGGAGTGTGGTCCCATCTGAATGTTCCCCAAACAGAAGCCTTGGATGAACCAGGAGGTCTGCAATCTTCTGAGGACCAGATCTTGGACATTTGTTTGGCGATGCAATCATATAAGGGGTCCATATGATACGGCCTCAATAAGGCATTCAAATAGGCTAAAAGGGCTTGTTGCTCTAAACTGGAGGACTGATGGCAGCTGTGGCAGGGCTTTCATGCCGCTACTTCCTACAAGGCAGAACCAGGGGCCAGCTCAATGCATTCTGCGCATGCTTCGATAAGGAGAACATCAAGTGCCTTCTTGGACCCTCATAACCCCCAATGGTATTGCATTAATATCATTAAAATTATAAATTGTGGACTTCTTCAACATATTATTATTGAGGTCTGCGGTTCCCACCTACTTTAACGATACGATACAACTTTATTTATCCCAGGAGGGAAATTAATTTGCCAACAGTCATAAAAAAATACAAAATACATGAAACATGAAAATAAAGTGACGAGTGGTAAGGCTTTGAGGATGTGCAAAGATTAAGGAGGTGTGGGGGGGTGTCAGTCTCAGTCTACCCAACGACAGAAGGGGGAGGAGTTGTAAAGTTTGATAGCCACAGGGAAGAAGGATTTCCTGTGGCGTTCTGTACTGCATCTTGGTGGAACCAGTCTGTTGCTGACGGTACTCCTCAGGTTGACCAGTGTGTCATGGAGGTGGTGAGCTGTATTGTTCAAGATGCTCTGCCGTTTGAGGAGCATCCTCCCCTCCAAGACCACCTCCCAAGAATCCAACTCCCCCCCACCCCACCAGGACGGAGTCAGCCTTCCTGATGAGTTTGTTTAACCTATTGTAGACAAAAATGCTGGAGAAACTCAGTGGGTGAGGCAGCATCTATGGAGCGAAGGAATAGGTGACGCTTCAGGTCGAGACCCTTCTTTAGACTGATGTCAGGGGAGGAAGCGGGACAAATATAGGCGGATACAGTAAGACTACATACTACAGGAGTACAATAAAGAGCATATTGACTGCTTGTATCACGACCTTGTTCAGCAATTCAAACACCCAAGAATGAAGGAGATTACAAGAAGTGGTGAAAACTGCCCGGTCCATCACAGTTACTGACCTCCCCACCATCAAAGGTATCAACAAAAGGCACTGTCTCATAAAGGCAGCCAATATCGTCAAAAAACCACACTCTCATTTCACTCCTGCTATTGGGAAGAAGGCATAGGAGTCTGAAAACGATAATGTCCAGGTACTGGAACAGTGTCTTCCCAAAAACCATCAGACTATTGAACACTACAAACTCGAACTATGAACTGCCTGGGTTACATTTGGGACTTTGGGCTTTGTTTTGTTTTTACAATATATTGATTTTGTTTTATGTTTTAAACTTTTTTGTTTATCATATCATCTATTGAATATTGTGCTTACAAACCTGTTGCACTGCTGCTGCAAGTAAGAATTTTCCTTTTAGTTTCTGGACATATGGCAATAAAACAATCTAGGATGCTGTTAATGTGATTAGCCTATCAACCTTGTGCTACCATCATCTATTAATATTTGCGTTCCTTGAATGGTTCCATTTGATGAACCAATGTGCGAATGGCCAAAACTCACCTACATTAAGCATCTGTAAGTGTATCCACCTACAGTCCTCTTTCAGGTGTCAGGGGTTATGGGGAGAAGGTGGGAGAATGGGGTTGAGGGAAAGATAGATCATGCATAATTGAATGGCGGAGTAGCCTTGATGGGCCAAATGGCCTAATTCTTCTCCTATCACTTGTGAACTCTTCAGGTGATGGCGCTAGTGACTGCAGTGCAGCATTTCTGGGGAACCCGCATTTAAATATCAACAGGCCAACACGGCAATAAAACAGCAGATTGTTCAATCTGAAAAACAAAATTACAGAATAATGAAATGTTGTAGAAAGGATGTTTCCACTGGTGGGAGAATCTAGGACCAGAGGTCATAGCCTCAGAATTAAAGGGCACTCTTGTTAGAAAAGAGGTGAGGAGGAACTTCTTTAGTCAGAGGGTAATTAATCTGTGGAACTCATTGCCACAGAGGGCTGTGGGTGCCAAGTCAGTGGATATTTTTAAGGCGGAGATAGACAAATTCTTATTGGAACAGGTGTCAAGGGTTATGGGGAAAAGGCAGGAAAATGGGATTAGGAGGCAGAGATCAGTCATGATTGAATGGCAGAGTAGAATCGATGGGCTGAATGGCCTAATTCTACTCTTTTATAAATTGTAAACGTGAATTATTTGGGCCAAGAAAAATGGGGCCATTCATATTTACTGCATCGACTTGAGGGGCCGTGTGTGTAAAATGAATCTAATGCAAAATAACTGCCATTTTCACTGCTACATGTCAACGAGGCTTTGATTTTTTTTCCCCAAACACCAGCTGTCTCCAATGAAGTGGGATTTAACCAGCTATATTAAGGCCACTCAGAGTAATGTTCAGAAGCAGAGAGATACTAGTTATTTCTGTGCATCGGTAATCACATTAAATCATTGTGAAAAATTAACTGTGCTTCTTCTAAGCAAATAATAATTTTATAAGCAGATTAAATTTATCCTTTTTGAGCATAACTACATATTTTTTTCAAACCTCTATTATAGCTAATCAACAGGGCAATAAATACACAGGATGCTGTTTGCTAATATAGCAAACACCATGTACTAAGATAAACTTAACACATGATTTATATTAAGAGGCATGCAACGTTTCTAGAATTTAGTTTCATTCCTTTGCTCAGGTTTATTACAATATTCTCACAATAATGTTTCAGCAAGTTATCCAAAATTGATTCACAAATGCATTAATCGTAGACACTAAAGTATTATCTAATCACGCCTCTTTTTGAAAGATTGCATTGCCCCAAGCGTTTTCATCTTTTCAGAAGTCAAAGTGCCAATATTTATCTCTACGTCAGCCTCATAAGTCTGTTTAATATAAAGATTAATCTCCCTCCCATCTTATCCTTCTTGAAGGAGGCAGGTTCTGACATCAAAAGCCACCCACCCACAAGTAAAAAATGAGATATAGTCAGACACGCAAGGTCAATATCAATCAGCTAACCACAGTCCTAACACCCAAGCATAAACTCCAGCAATGCAAAACGTATCCATTTTAAGCTCTTTTAAAGCAAACTAAAAAAAAAAGGTAAGTAGACACAAAATGCTGGAGTAACTCAGCAGGTGAGGCAGCATCTCTGGAGAGAAGGAATGGGCGATGTTTCGGGTCGAGACCCATCTTCAGACTGATGTCAGGGGAGGAAGCGGGACAAATATACAATGTAGGCGGAGACAGTAAGATTAGTGGGAGAACTGCGAAGGGGAAGGGGGTGGAGAGAGAAAGCAAGGGCTATCTGCAGTTAGAGAAGTCAATGTTCATGCCGCTGGAGTGTAAACTATCCAAGCAAAATCTGAGGTGCTGTTCCTCCAATTTGCGCTGGGCCTCACTCTGACAATGGAGGAGGCTCAGGACACAAATGTCAGATTGGGAATGGGAGGGGGAGTTGAAGTGCTGAGCCACCGGGAGATCAGGTTGGTTAAGACGGACTGAGTGGAGGTGTTCAGCGAAACGATTGCCGAGCCTGCGCTTGGTCTCGCCGATGTAGAGATGTTGACACCTGGAACAGCGGATACAGTAGATGAGGTTGGAGGAGGTGCAAGTGAACCTCTGCCTCACCTGGAAAGACTTTTGTGTCCTTGGATGGAGTCGAGGGGAGAGGTAAAGGGACAGGTGTTGCATCTCCTGCGGTTGCAGGGTAAAGTACCCGGGGAGGGGATGGTTTGGGTGAGACGGGACGAGTTGACCAGGGAGTTTCGGAGGGAACGGTCTCTGCGGAAAGCAGAAAGGGGTGGAGAGAGGTGAAAATGTTGGACGATTATTGCTGTATGCGATGGCTGATGGGGTGGAAGATGAGGATAAGGGGGACTCTGTCCTTGTTATGAATGGAGGGAGGGGGAGTAAGATTGGAGCTGCGGGATATCGAGGAGACCCTAGTGCGAGCCTCATCTATCATAGAAGACGGGAACCCCCGTTTCCTAAAGAATGAGTAGCAGCAGCTACTGAGAAAGTAAAGTTCCACATGCAGTGACAACACACAATTAATTGCATGTGAAAATACGATGAGAACAATATGCAGTTTTGATCTAAATTCTATGTAAAGAATCAGGAAATCATGCCAATTAATCACGTGCAAGCATTCTGCATGTAAGCACTTCCTGTAATATTGTAGGTTAAATTGCTCTATCTCACCAGATGGAGAATAGTGGAGGTTGGTAGAATGGAAATACAGTAAAATTCTGTTAACCTGATGCTTGGAGCTTTGGTGGTGCCAGATGGCACATTTCTGGACTATCTGATGTTATTTCATTAACACGCCAACATTAACTCATTTCCTTTTTTTAACATGTTGCATGATAACGTTGCTGTGAACAAGATATAATAATTCAGGGGATATTGCCCTTGGTTATAATGTTATAATAACCAGATGCATTAGAATGGAGATGGGGAACAGGGTCCAAATGAATGGACAGGGAATGTGGGAACAGGTCCCTGGGAATAGACAGGAAGCATTGGATCTGGGTCCTGGTGAGCCGCACGCAGCAAGAAGGTCCCGGCAGATCGCGGCCAAACCCGACAGCAGGCCTGGCTTGCCAGCCGGGAACCAGGAGAGGGAAGCCATCGAGTCCAGCCCTCGCTCGCACCCACAGACCGGAAACTGGAGAGAAGGTGGAGGGAGTCGGTGACGGCGACGGATGCTGGACAAAGGGCCAGTAATAAGAACCAGGGGTCTTACTTTCTGCGTCCTCACGGCCGGTGTGGGAGGCAAGGAGAAGTTGGCCGGGCAAGGAGAGGGACAACGGTTCACGGGACGACTGGTGAATGGATGAGGAGCATAGCAACTGGTCCCAATAAATGGACAGGGAGCATCGGATCCGGGTCCCAGTGAGTGGATAGGGGGCTTGGGAACGGGGTCCCAGTGAATGAACAGGGAAATGTAAATTTAAAGAGTAAAAGCAAGGTATTCTTTTAAAAATTAAGAGAGCAACACAGCATGAGGTTGGTTTGTAGATTTAAGTGGAGATCATTTCAGTTTTGAGTCAGCCTTAATAATTTACACTTGAGTTAATTAGTCATGGCTGTACATATTAAATGAGACAGCCAAATTAACTTTAATTATTGGAAAGGGATATCACTTATGTTAAAATGAAACCTGCAGAAACAAACAAGCTGTGCATAATTTGGTCTCTGAACTGTGATCCTTGATTTATTGTGTTTTTTGATATTTTTCTGGGGAAGCCTCTGAAACAATCGGGCCCAGCTAATGTTTTAACCATCTGATGTAATCCCCCGCATTAAGGGTCAGTGGATTTGCACATACTCTACTTTGACTGCTGTCAACCTGCACGGGAATTATCTGGTGATGAAGAGAGGGTGTGGGTGGTGTTTGACAAGTGAGGAAAAACACAAGAAACAAAAAATATAATCAACACCAAGTTCTCTTGTATATTTAGTGGGTCCAAATTAAATTGCCTGATTGGAGTGAACATGCATCAGGCTCAGCAGTAACGTTTACACTGAAAGTGCAAAAAAATCCAAATGATCAAAATAACAATGATATACATTCATTTGTGCAGTGTGCTACCGAACAAAAAGAATGTGCGAGAATGGCTATGATGGGTAAAATAGATGTACCCACTCAACACCACTTTATGAAAGGGCTGATATTTAAATTCCATTAAAGGTCAGGAAGTTGATATTTTAAAGATGTTAAGATTTTGGGCATTGTCATGCAGAATGAAAACGCTTTTCCTTTTGACTATGGTTATTCACAATACAAGGTAAGTGACCAGCAAAGATTGAACTACCTGAATTGGTGGAATCAGTTTGGCTGCTTCACTGAAACGATTCAGTGACTGAAAAGTTTTTTTTTTAAATTAATGATCATCAAAAGCAATCATTAAGTCAATATATCCAGGATGGCTATATTTTTGGCATTATAGAAACCTGAATTACAGTAACATAGAGAGTCATACAGTATGGAAACAAGCCCTTTGGCCCACCTTGCCCACATGTCCCATCTATACTAGTCCTACCTGCCTGCATTTGGCCCATATCCCTCTAAACCTGTCCTATCCATTGGAATCCATAGTTCATTTAGAATTTTTTTTTCTGAATGTGCAAGATCTTTTTAATCAGAAAACTGTTATAAAGAAATTGGTAAAATGGGATAAAAATAAATAAGAACCATTTCATTGCTTCCAAATGTATTTTTCCTCTTTATAACATAGAATTATGCTGTGGCACAGATCCAAAGATGTTGATTGTTCCTCTGCTAAATGGTCCTTCTTCATATGTGAGAAAGAAAGCATGTGTATAGAGAGTACTCAACTAGGTGCAGCATTGCACCCAAGTTTAATGTTCTTCTCTCAGGTGATCAGGTTTAATCCCATATCTCAAAGACATGCAGGGCGCTCTGTTAACTGGGCAATCTAAATTATGCCTTTTAGGTAGATGAATGGTCAAACTCCAGGGCAGTTGATAGGATTGTGCAGATTAGTGGAGAGGGGGTCTGCTTCGTGAATTAACGTAGACTCAATGAGCTGAAATGGGCTTCATCCTCGTAGCAAGAAAATATAGAAAATGAGAGGAGGAAGGACAGTTACAGACTGAAAAACTGGAAACAATTTCCAAAGGCTGATGAGTTTTAGCTCCAATTGGCACCATTTGTACTTGGCAGGTTGTCTGCCCGGAAGTAGGCATGCTGGTTCAGGGAGGATATTGTCTATTGATAAATCTGGAGCATGTAGATATAATGTAGATCTAATCTGAGCTGGTGGTGAGAGGTAATTCAATTCCCAATCCATTATATGAGGAAAGGTGGGACAGGAGGTAGCTGGCAAAACTATCTTTTATTACCCATCCCATTCTCATTGAGAATATAATGGTGAGACATAAATGTGACTTTATGTCTATTTAAGAGTCAATTAGCGGTATGCAGTCACATGAAGGTCTCGCTAGTCAAGGATGGCAGGTTTTCTCCCTGAGGGATATTAGTGAATGAGGTGGATTTTATTTAAAAAGCTGACTGGAATTGTGATTATCATTATTAAGTTATTGTTGTTCCAAATTTCAAATCATTAACCAAATTTAAGTTACACAGCTGCCATGCTTGCATCGTTAGTCCAGGTCTCTACACCACAGCATCATATCATGTTGACATTTTTTTCCACATGCAGCCCATAAAAAGATTTGGATTGAATGATAAGTAGCTTAGTAAGTTATTATCCTGATAATATACAAAATAACTTGAAATTCTTTTCAAAAAGCTGTTCAGTAAAAATCCCTTCGACATAGGGACTGGATTTCTATAATCACAACAAACTATAGAATGTTGGATACTACTTACTGACTAACACACCACATTTGCTTCCTGGCAGGAAAAGCAAAAGAAAGAGCCTGAAGAAGGGTTCTGACCCGAAACATCACTTATTCCTTTTCTCCAGAAATACTGTCTGACCCGCTGCGTTACTCCAGCTTTTTGAATCTATCTTCAAACCAAAGGCCCAGTTGAACTTCAAGAGACTGATGAAGGGATTGCACGCGGCAGATCACAGTCACATTTTCTGATGGATGTGTTAACCTTCACAGCCACAGAGGGGCTAAAACTTTGCTTTTTTTCTGAAAAACCTGGAAAGAGTGGTTCAAAAACGTATTAAGGATCACAAAATGCCAGTGCTGGGAATTCTGAATGTACGAGGGATAGATTCCACATAGCACGTTTTGCCTGAGTGAAGCCATGATAGTAAAAGTGAAGAATTGTATTTAAGAGAAAGGCAAGTGAAGAATTTGATAGCTTCTAATTTTCACTAACAGAAACTACTTTCAGAAAAAATGTGGGCGGCACAACTGGTAAAGCTGCTGCCTCACAGTGCAAGAATTTGCTCCTGACCTCGGGTGTTGTTTGTGTGGTGTTTGCACGTTCTCCCTGTGAACGCCTGGATGTTCTCCAGTTTCCTCCCACATCCCACCGACGTACAGGCTTGTAGGTTAATTAGCTTCTGTAAATTGTGCCAAGTGTGTAGGCAGTGGATGGGAAATTGGGATAACATAGAACTAGTGTTAATGGGAGATCAATGATCAGTATGGACGGGTGGACCGAATGGCCTGTTTACATGCTGTATCTCTGAATTAAAATAAACTCAACAGGTGTAGTAGTTATTTATTTGTTTTTTTCTTCTTCAGTCAAGCTTGTTTTAATACTTTTCAAACTTAATTCAATTTTAATACAGGTTAAATTAATAATATAATAATAATACTTTATTTTGTTATTTTATGTTTCCTGCTTCATAAGTTTTTCTTTTTTTTGTAACTCCTTCTGTATAAGAACAATTTAGTATGGATGATAAAGCTTGATCCTAAAAGATATCATTCATAAAAAGATATAATTCATGCATTCATTCATCCTCTAGTCAGATAAATTAATATATGTACTGTCTGTAATTACAAACATTAAACAAACAGGGCGGCTCGGTGGCGCAGCGGTAGAGTTGCTGCCTTACAGCACTTGCAGTGCCGGAGACCCGGGTTCGATCCCGACTATGCTTGCTGTCTGTAGGCAGTTTGTACATTCGCCCCATGACTGCACGGGATTTCTCAGAGATCTTCGGTTTCCTTCTACACTCCAAAGACGTACAGGTTTGTAGGTTAATTGGCTTGGTATAAGTGTAAATAGCCCCTAGTGTGTGTAGGATAGTGTTAATGTGCGGGGATCGCTGGTCAGTGTGGACTCGGTGGGCTGAAAGACCTGTTTCCGTGCTGTATCTCAAAACTAAACTAAATTAAAATCATATATATTTTAAAAAGGAACAATGAATGTAAAATAACAAGATCAGTGAGAAGTGGCCTTTGGGCCACTGGGAAATATTCCACTACCCACATTTAGTATTGTTCAGAGATACAGCGCGGAAACAGGCCCTTCCGCCCACCGAGTCCACATTGACCCACGATCCCTGTACACACTAACACTGTATCTTACACATACTAGGGACAATTTACAATTTTACCAAAGCCAATGAACCTACAAATCTGTATGTCTTTGGAGTGTGGGAGGAAATCGGAGTGATAATAGACAATAGACAATAGACAATAGGTGCAGGAGTGGGCCATTCGGCCCTTCGAGCCAGCACCGCCATTCAATGTGATCATGGCTGATCATCCCCAATCAGTACCCCGTTCCTGCCTTCTCCCCATATCCCCTGACTCCGCTATTTTTAAGAGCCCTATCTAGCTCTCTCTTGAAAGCATCCAGAGAACCTGCCTCCACCGCCCTCTGAGGCAGAGAATTCCACACTCTCTGTGAGAAAAAGTGTTTCCTCGTCTCCGTTCTAACATCTACCATTGCAACATGACCAACCAACTTCTATACTCAATACTCTGACTGATGAAAAATTCTTTGGAGCACAGGAGGCTGAGTGGTGATCTTATAAACGAGTGCCCGGAGATAATCCACATAGGTCACAGGCAGAAAGTATAAACTCCGTACAGACAGCATCCATGGTCAGGATCGAACCCGTATCTCTGGAGCTGTAAGTCACTGCGCCACCATGTTCTTGAACTCCTGCTTTGAGAAGGACAAGGGCAGCCGCAGGTGCATCATTGCTGGGTTTTAACCCTAGAACTCCTTACCTAACTGCACTATGGATGTACCTTCACCAGTAGAACAGGGGCTGTTCAAGGCAACAGCTTCTCAAGGGCAATTAGAAATAACCAACTAACAAAAATCTTACAATATTGCTTACATATTCAATGATGCCATGCACTTATATACAAAATGTTTTTTTTCCACGGGTGGCATGGTGGTGCAGCAGTAGAGTTGCTGTCTCTGAGGAGTTTGTACGTTCTCCCCGTGACCTGCATGAGTTTTCTCCGTGAGCTCCGGTTTCCTTCCACACGCCAAAGACGTACAGGTTTGTGGAGCTAATTGACTTGGTAAATTTGTAAATTGTCCCTTGTGTTTGTGGGATAATGTTAGTATACGGGGATCATTGGTCGGCAGGGACTTGGTGGCCTAAAATGGGCCTGTTTCCATGCTGTATCTCTAAACTAAAGCAAACTAAACTAAACTTTAAAACTGTTGAATCTGGATTACATACACAGTTAAATCAAGATAAAATAAAACAGCAGGAAATTAAAAATGTGTTGTGGAATCATGTTGAATTAAATGATAAAATGATATATTTCCACTCAGGCCTAATTCAAATGATATTCTTAAATAGGCTGCAGTAAAATCAAGACACTCTGGTGGTTTGCAAATTGCTGTCAACACAGACTGGAATTGTTGAGGAGGCAGACAAACTTGCAATCAGAAAGTGACTAACTGCTGCTGGTGCATCTCTAACTTCCCAGAGTAATCAGGTGGGTGTGAAGGGCGGGTGGGGGAGAAATATGTCCTCCGCACTTCATCATAAGGAGAGTAAAATCAAGTTCCCCTTATGATTAAAAATGAGTTCACAGCCGACCTCTCTTTAAGTTCAATAAACAGAATCTCCAAATACAGCTAAATTGTTCTTGGAAGGGACCCAATCCATAAGTAGAGACCTGGGAAGAATCAGTGCAAAAAGATAATTATCAAAACTAACATTAGTAATCACTATTCCATCAGAATATAGTTCTTTACAGGATTTGACATTCACACAAGGTAAATGAGAGGAATATGCTTGTGTTAGAAAAGGGTTCTATTAACATTTCATTAAATTCTCAATTTATGAGGTGCAAAGTTAGTACAAAAACCTATAGTGATTTATTTAGAAACAAGGAATTGCAGATGCTGATTTACAAAAGAGGACACAGAATGTTGGAGTAGCTCAATTGGTCAGAGAGCATCTCAGGAGAACAGGGATAGGCAATGTTTCGGGTTGGGACTCTTCCTGACTGATTGTCGGGGTGGAGGGAGAGAAGAAAGCTGGAAGAGAGGAGGGGCAGGACAAAATCTGGAGGTAATAGGGCGATAGCAATGAGGAGGGTTATTTGATAGGCAGATGGTTGGACAAAGGTCAGACATGATAAGACAGAAATTGCGAGGCAAATAGATTAAAGAGTTGCGAATTGTGAAGCTAGAGAAAGAAATATAGGTGGAAAAGGAGGGGGAGAAATATGTGCGAGTCCAGGCGGGGCACAGAGGAGGGGGAAGAGGGGGGGGGGAGAAAGAGAGGGGGTCATATGGGGGGAGAAGGGGGGGGGGTGTGTGTGGAGAGATTATGTAGTTACCTAAAATTGGAGAATTCAATGTTTATTTGCAATCCTGAAATACCACTGAATGACCAGTGACATGATAAAAATCCCAGAATTCCCCAATTACTGGAAAAGAGCAAATTTAACTCCTTTGTTTAAAAAGTTCAACGCTTGACATTATGACAATGTTAGAAGTTATTATTAATACCTTTATAGTTGGAGACTGGAAACTTTAAGGTAATCAGCATGGTCAACGTGGTTTTATGAAAGAGAAATTATGTTTCACCAATTTATGAGAGTTCTTTGAAGCATTAAACATGTGTCACGCACAAATGGGAACCAGTGAAGGTGTTAAGATTTCCAGAATGCATTTGATAAGGTGCTATGTTAATGGCTATTGTGGAAAATAGAAGGTCACGGTGTAAGAGGGAACATATGGGCACATATGGAAGATTGGCTAACTAGAATAAATTAGAATAAATGAGTCTCTCTTGTTGGCAAGGCATAATGTGTGGTGTGCCAAATGGATCAATGTTGGGATCTTAACTTTATGCAATTTAAATAAATTATTTGCGTGAAGGCAGTGAAAAATTCTATTGATAACTTAGCTGATGGCACACAGATAAGCAAGTCAGATATGAAGGAGTCATAAGGAGGGTAGAAAGGGATACAGACTCGTTCTGATGAAGGGTCTCGACCCTACACGTTACTCATTCCTTCTCTCCAGAGATGCTGCCTGTCCCACTGAGTTACTACAGCTTTTTGTGTCTATCTTCGGTTTAAACCAGCATCTGCAGTTCCTTCCTATACATACAGACTGGTTAAGTGACTAGGAAAAAAAGATCTGATAAATAGAATATAAAGTGGAAAAATGGAAATTTATCCTTTCTGGCAGGAAATAAAACACATTATTTAAATGGCGAGAGTTGATTTCAGAGCCCAGATGCAGTGTTACTGGATGTCCTAAAGCATAATGTTACAATGTTGGTGTACAGTAATGACAACTACTTTGGAAAGGTCACAAATGTAATCGTGTTTGTATACTTTTACTGCAGAGGTAGATAGATACTTGAGCAGCAAGGGTGTGAAGGTTATGGTGGGTAAATGGGAATGTGGTATTGAAGCTACAATCAGATGAACCATAATCTTATTAAATAGTGGAGCAAGCTTGAGGGGCCGGGTCACTCACTGCTACTTCTAGTTCCCATGTTCATATGAAATTGATTTAATCAGTAATTTTGAGATATAATTAAGTGGGTCTTTAACTCTGATATTTTTTATTCCTAAACGCTGCATACCACACTTAGGAATGGTACTTCATATGTATGGAGTCCTAGCACCAAATTTGAAGCAGAATTTATGTAACTGGATCAGTCAACTAACTGTATTAAAATAATGGGTGAAATGGTAAACATGTGTCCTTTATAAATAAGGATCCTTGCTTCGTTCATTGCGCATAGAGATGGGGAGACCATGGCTCACATCAAAATGAACTGAGGAAATTTGATGAAGAAAAGGCCAAAATTATACAATGCTCAGAGCATAAGCATAAGATGCTTCATGCAATGCGTTAAGAAAATAATGTGAGCATTTCATTATGATTCTAAGCATATACTCTATATATCCAATGCTGGTGGTATGCCATTAAGTCTTAAAAGGGGATGCAATGTGAGTTAGATATTTTACTGACTTACTTCCCAGGTTGGAGAAAAGTTGACAGTCTTTTCTCCAACAGGAGCAGTCTTCCTCCTTATAACAAAAGGAAGAAGACTGACTAAACTTTATTGCCTTCCATCACAGTGATGGGTGATTCATCAGTAAGTGTCTACTTTGAAGTTTCTGGAAACCCGATTATAAAACTTAAATTTTTGCAACTTTGAATGTTGTTTCATATTAATGAACATCTCTACTATGGGAAAAATATGTTTGGCGCAATCTATTAGAGAATTTAATTCATTTTTTCCTCTACTTTTTCCAGGCTGCCCATTGCTTTCAGTCACAACCGTCGCATTTTTATTATGAACAACACTGTAAAATATAGCTGATTTAAGAATATAAAATCAATTTTTTTGTCGCACTTTCAAATTACAGAGTATCTTCCTCAAATAAACCACCTCAAATAACCCCCCACCCCCCGAACAAGGGCTGAAGAGGGCCAGGCGTGGAGAGGGACATCGGGTCACGGGAAGAGGCGACGGCTGCAACAGGCCGTTGTGTCCGGCTGGAGCTGGAGCTGGAGCTGGAGCTGGCACTGGAGCTAGATGGAGATCGGGGGTTAACTTACGGAGGTGGCTGTGACGGGTATGGTGGCCCAAGCCTTTAGCCCAGGATGGCCTCGCCGGAAGGCCATGCCTGGCCATATCGTTTGGATGAATGGCACATGGCACGATATGTTCTCCAGAACACATCAAAAAAGAACATTTTTTTTTTATTTTCTAAGAGTTCAGCACCGTTCGGAGGTGGTGCTGATTAAAGGTACGTACTCGTTATGCAGCAAAAAGCAGAGTTTTCACACGTTTCTCATCCCACGAATCAGGAGATAGGGAGGGGACTCGAATTCACAAGATAGGGGACTTTCGAATTCTGCAGTCTTTTGAGGGTGGAAGTGCACGTCTATTCCATTTAAATCCATGTGGTATTGCTCAACAAAGGTGAGTGACGGTAAATGACTCCAATCGTCAGGACAAGAAATTTTGGAAAAAAAACGTAAGATTTATAATTTTATCAAGAATAGAGGAATTGTTTTAAGGGCAATAAATATTTTAATTATGAATACCTACCATTTAAAAGTATTTTCATTTCAGATAGATCCCCCATTAAATAAATATTACTTAAATATAAAATATTACTTACTGAAGAATCACCCTGATCACTGTGGTGGATGTTTACGTTAAGTTCTATCGTTCTTTTAATTGTGTTGTGTTCTTTTAATTGTATGGCTGCATGGTAACTCAAATATCACTGTACCTTAATTGGTGCACGTGACAATAAATGTGAATCTGAATCTGATCTGAATCTGAGATTCATCTGATTGCAGCAGTGTGGTTTTTAACAGTAAATATTGCATTAAGCTTTGTCGGATAAACATATTGATGGTATGAAAACCATTGTAGAAAAACAAACTTGTAGAAATATAATTAAATGCCATTTTAATCAATAATGTATCGTTATTGTATGCAGATGTGTCATCAAAAGGCACCCGTTGTTGTGTATACATACATATGCAGCCTCAAATATTTCTCAAACGTATTTATTTTAGCTGACGAGGTTAATGGCTGCCAGAAAAAGTAATGCAATTGGATTTATTGAATCTACAAGTATAGTTTCCTATGTAGCTCAGGTTACTTCTCTGCAAAAATAAGTTATGTGTTTGTGCAAACCTGGATTGCAAAATGAATTCATCTATTCATGCCTCATTCCACTAAAGTCAGATAGAAAAACTGAGGTAAACATCACACCATCTAAACTGCTTAAGTCCCTTAAGAAAACCTAGAAATGGGCCTGTACCCAGCCAGCTAAAGAGGTAGTACAGTTTTCTTGGATAGGGACGTGCAGGTAAGCTCATATGAGTAAACGGCTTGCCTTCCAAAGCTGGACTATATCTGCATTGAGGAAAAGGCAGTACAGTCATTTGCAGACAAATTGTTCTTTGTTCCCTATAATTTAACAAGATAAGCTGCAAGTGACTTTTAAAAAGTCTAATGCAAATTAAGTAATAATATGGTGCACTCAAACATTTAAAAGTTGAACAAAAATAAAATTAGACAGTAATGTCAATTATTTGCCTTGAGAGGCTGCATCATGAACTCAGAATGGAAACTGGCAAAGAATGGCTGCTCAATAGGTTGCCTCTGCACATAATTGAAAATGAGTGGGTTCCTTTTAAGTGATAAATTAGTTGTAGTACTCAGGCGGCTGCACTGTCTTTCAAGATCAACCAAAACTTTTGAAGTGGAAGGATAAATGTTTTAAACTTGACAGATTATCAATGGACCACGTGCTGAGAATGTATTTGATAAAAGTTGATCTTGGTGGACAACTTTTTCCCCTTTGTTAAAGTGACAGAGATTCTGAGCTAGCAAACATGCTTGCAGCTTTGTTGTTCCCAACTCCCAAACTCGCAATGATTCCTTGCAGCATTTATATTGATGATGATTCCTCGGATTAAGTGTGACATTCACAAAAGTTTACACACAACTCCCGTGTGGGTCTACCCCTGAGTGCTCCGGTTTCCTCCGACACTCGAAAGATGTACGGGTTTGAAGATTAATTGGCTTTGGTAAAGACTGTAAATTGTCCCTAGAGTGTAGGATAGTGTTAGTGTAAGGAGATCGCTGGTCGGCGTGGACTCGGTGGGCCAAAGAGCCTGATTCCGTGCTGTATCGTTAAACAAAACTAATCTAAACTAAACGTATTCTGAGATTAAGGCAGTCTTCAGTACCTCTAAAGCAAAGAAACAGTTTGTTTTTCACAGCTATGAAGTACTTTTGATGTGCAGGAAATTGATCATTTGCACAGAAACAGATTGGGGTTGAATGACCCAAAGATAAGCTGTAGCACTGCTATCTGCAAAATAAATATTGCTCAAGAATATGTGGAACATCCATGTTCTTCACGCAATGTTAAAATAACAGTTTAGGCCTTTTAAATTTTTCATCCAAAAGCTAACACCACAGATAATGCTGTCTGAACTACCAGTCTGAATCAGAAGTAAACTGTTTATGAATTCAGTGAAATATATAATTTCAAAATTGCAGGAGTCCTGGCTGAGATATGAATCATCGATAGATATGGGTGAGTGCTGGAAGAATGGACTTAGTAAGCTGGTGTCTAACTTAGTAACTGTTTATGGGCTACAAAGGAAAACCTGGGAACTATTATCAAGTAAGCCTAACTCCCTGAGGTAGGGAAATAGCTGGAGAGGATTCTAAGGGATAAAATATACATGCATTTGGAAAAACAGGGGTTGATTAGTGATAAAGACACAAAAAGCTGGAGTAACTCAGCGGGCCAGGCAGCATCTCTGGAGAGAAGAAATGGATGATGTTTCAGGTCGAGACCCTTCTTCAGACTGATTAGTGATAGTCAGCACGGTTTTGTTCGTGGGAGTTAGTAACTCATGAATTTGATTGAGTATTTAAAGAGATAATTAAGAAGACAGAGGGCAGGGCCGCAGATATAGACTACATGGACATCAGCAAAGCTTTCGATAAGGTTCTATATGGTAGTTTGGTCTGGAAGGTTAGATCGCATGGGAACCCGGTAGATCTAGCTAACTAGCTCTAACTGGAAACAGAGTTGGCTTCATAGAAGGAAGCAGAGGTGAAAGTGTGTTTTCGCTCTGGACTTTTGTGAGGAGTTGTGTGCGTCAGGGATCGGTGTTGGGCCCATTGTTGTTTGTGGTTTACATCAACCATTTGGATGAGAATGTACAAGACATGATCAGTACGTTTGCAGACACAAAAGTGGGAGGTATCATAGATAGTGAAGATGGTTATTAATAATTATGCAGGATCGTGATCAGCTGGGCAAGGGAATGGCCTCATGGCTTAATTGTGAGAGTGAGTTGTTGCGTTTTGGGAAGTCAAACCATGCACGACCTTCAATGAACAGTAAGGCTCTGGGGAGTGTTGCACAGCAGAGGGATCTCAGAGTACAAGTACATAGTTCCCTTAAAGTGGTGTCATAGGTAGATAGGGAAGTGAAGGCAATTCTTTGGCACACTGACCTTCATCAGTTAGGGATATGAGTTTAGAAGTCGGGACATTATGTTAAAGTTGGACAATGCAACTTAAGGTCATAAGGAATAGGAGTAGAATTACGCCATTTGGCCCATCGGGTCTACTCCGCCATTCAATGATGGCTGATCTATCTCTCCCTCCTAACCCCATTCTGCCTTCTCCCCATAACCTCTGACACCTGGACTAATCAAGAATCTGTCTATCTCTGGTGAAGCAGCATTTGGAGTATTGTTTTCAGTTTTGCTGCCTACTATAGGAAAGATTCCATTACGCTGAAAAGAGTGTTGAGAAGATTTATGAGAATGTTGCCAGAACTTGGGGGCCTGAGCTACAGGCAGAGGTTGAGCAGGTTAGGACTGTATTCAATAGACAATAGGTGCAGGAGTAGGCCATTTGGCCCTTCGAGCCAGCACCGCCATTCAATATGATCATGGCTGATCATCCCCAATCAGTACCCCGTTCCTGCCTTCTCCCCATATCCCCTGATTCCGCTATTTTTAAGAGCCCTATCTAGCTCTCTCTTGAAAGCATCCAGAGAACCTGCCTCCACCGCCCTCTGAGGCAGAGAATTCCACAGACTCGCCACTCTCTGTGGGAAAAAGTGTTTCCTCGTCTCCGTTCTAAATGGCTTACTCCTTATTCTTAAACTGTGGCTCCTGGTTCTGGACTCCCCCAACATCGAGAACATGTTTCCCTTAATAATCTTATATGTTTCAATTTTCTGAATTTCCCTGAGGGGATCAATAAAGTATTTATTATTATTATTAGATTCCCTCTCATCCTTCTAAACTCCAGAGTGTACAAGCCCAGCTGCTCCATTCTCGCAGCATATGACAGTCCCGCCATCCCGGGAATTAACCTTGTAAACCTACGATGCACTCCCTCAATAGCAAGAATGTCCTTCCTCAAATTAGGGGACCAAAACTGCACACAATACTCCAGGTGTGGTCTCACTAGGGCTCTGTACAACTGCAGAAGGACCTATTTGCTCCTATATTCAATTCCTCTTGTTATAAAGGCCAACATGCCATTCGCTTTCTTCACTGCCTGCTGTACCTGCATGCTTACTTTCATAGACTGATGAACAAGGACCCCCAGATCCCGTTGTACTTCCCCTTTTCCCAATTTGACGCCATTTAGATAGTAATCTGCCTTCCTGTTTTTGCTACCAAAGTGGATAACCTCACATTTATCCGCATTAAACTTCATCTGCCATGCATTCCTTGTAGTGCAGGAGGCAGAGAGGCCCTGGGGCTCTACCATTCACACTGAAGGTCGTGACCTGGTTTGAGTTCCCAAAATCAAACACTTCACACTTATCTGAATTAATCTCCATTCACAGAGGTGTATAAAACCATGAGGGGAATTGATAAGTCAAATGAACAGAATATTTTTCCTGGGGTATGGGAATCATGAACTAGGTTTCAGGTGAGAGGAAAAATATTTAATAAGAACCCGAGAAGTACCTTTTTCCCCACACAGAGGGTGGTGAGTGTGTGGAACAAGCTGCCAGAGGAAGTAGTTGAGGCTTGAACAACTGATTTTTTAACAATAGACAAGCAACCTTCTGTGCATTATCAGTCATTGACCTGGAAAGTTTCAGTAGACAAGAAGGTCTATGGATAGACGATTCAGTATTTAATTCTGCCCTGTAATACAGTTTTATTTTCTATGTGCACCAAGAAATTGCACATGATGTTATCAAGGTGAGTAGATGAAGGTTTGTAATGCTTCTAGGATGCAATGCTCAGAATCCCTCTTTCCATGCTGGCCAAAACCTGGTTTACTTACAGGACTTGCTGAGACAATATATATATGTATATATATATATATATATATATATATATATACTGAGAAATTTCTAATTAAATGCTGACAAACAACTGTGATCAAAGGTCATGAAAATTGGCAGCCAGACACAAAGCATCCATGCTCACTAGATTTCCATCAATGCACATAGATATTCTCCCCAGTCTCTCAATCTAACTAAATAAAATTTCTCACAACTGCAAAAATGTCTTTCATACACAAATTCAAAACATTTGTTATACAAAGAAAACTTATTTTTGTGCAGCTTTCAATTTTATCTGACCATTTTGTAATCAGTTCTAGTGTCCATATAACAAGAATGCCTCTCAAGAACAAGTGAAATGTCAAACTGTCCTTGTGATTAGGTACTAACACAAGAACATTAAAATTAGACATGCAAAGAGTAGGATAAATTATCTGAGTCACCAGAAAACCACTGTCATTTTCAGATATATTCTGTCTATGGAGAGTGAGAAAAGTCAGAATCAAGGCGATGCAACATCCTTGGCTCAACAGTAGTTCTCAAATCTGAGCCAACAGGTGGTGGATTGAGCCCCATTTCAGTACAGTGTGCATAATTCAGGTCAACACTGCAAAGCAGTATCGAGTAAGTGTTTGAAAGCTGCACTGTCAGAGGGGCGAGCGAGTGCTGGACTATTGTGGGAGAGGACAGTACTGAATGAGTGCTGGACTATTATTGGAGAGGACAGTACTGAGCGAGTTCTGGACTATTGTGGGAGAGGACAGTCCAGAGCGAGCTGCACCGTCAGAAGGGCAGTACTGAGCGAGTGCTGGACTATTGGGGGAAAGGGCAGTACCGAGCGAGAACTACACCGTCAGAAGGGCAGTACTGAGTGAGTGCTGGACTACTGGGGAAAGTGCAGTACCGAGAGAATGCTTCACCATCTGTAGCACTGTTCTGAAGGACCACTGCCCCATCACATTTTGAATGGTTCCCCCTGTCAGAATTGGTAAACATTATGAAATTCCGTGGTGCTAGCTGTAGAGAGATTTTTTTCGTGGGGTCTAAACCGATATGACAAAAGCAAGTTCATTCGCTTTTCTAATAACTTAGAGTCAATCAGAAGGGAAACAGGCTCTCGTCCATGCCTACCAAGGTGCCCCATCTAAGCCAGTTCCATATGTCCACATTTGGTCCATATCCCACTAAATCTTTCCTATCCGTTCCAATTAATGTGTCTTTTAAATGTTGTTAATTGTACCTGTCTCAACTACTTCCTCTGGCAGCACATTCCACATACCCACCATCTTCCTAGTGAAAAAGCTGCCCCAAAGTTCCTATTAAGTCTTTCCTTTCTCACCTTCAACCCACGTACTCTGGTTCTTGCTTCCCCTACCCTAGGTAAAAGACTGCGCATTCACCCTATCAAATCCCCTCATGATTTTATACACCTCTACAAGATCACCCCTTAGCATCTTGCACTCCAAGCAATAAAGTCCTATCTTGCCCTATCTTTCCCTACAGCTCAGGCCTTTAAGCCCTGGCATCATCCTCACACATCTTATCTGCACTCTTTGCAGCTTGTGTGTGTAGTAATTATCATATTTGCCAATACAACAGCATTTACACTTCAACAAGTCGTGAAAAGACACTTTGGCTCGCTGTGAAAGATGCTGTATTGTGCTGTAAAATTACAACCTATTTCCCCTTTGTTATAGAAATTGAACAATTGAAAAAAAAATTGGTTATGGTCTCAAAATAAATACTGGCTGGCGAGTGACCTTATACTTCTGGAATCTGGGTCTGAATTACATTTTTATCTGATGGGTTGGAAGGTTCTGTTCTGCCAACTCGAAGAGTCTTCTGACATAGGAACGAAACAGCAATCCAGTTCCTCATGGATAAGAGAATTACAGAAATTGCCGACAAATTACCAGTCCCAGTTGTTGCTGGAGCACAAAAGTCTTTTATAATAGCTATGCAGTTGCTTTGGGAAATAAGTGCGCACACTGTGCCTGTAATCAAACATTTATTTTAAACGTTTGAGGCTTTCTATAAGAACAAAAGCATAATTTAACATTGTTCTGGTGCAATTACATCAAAAATTTCAAAGGGCTTACAATATGTTGCAAGCTCATTTATTGAAGAGATATGTATACAGTTTTAAGCACCATTTTCCTGGATTACTCGCTTGATTAGAGTGATGCAATGTGACACAGATGTGCTAAAATAATGAACATCTGCTCACAAATTATAATCTTCCCTATAAAATGTGCATCAATAATCTCTCAAGTACTACGCAGCTGTTAATAGCTATTTTGCAGTACACTAATACCCTGCTTTCTGCTATCCTGCCGAGTACAGATTCGGTACAGCATTCTTGGTCCAAACATGTTATGATGAATGGTGATAGAGTTGTGTGAAAACAGGCCCATCGGCCCAACTTGCTCACGCTGACCAGCATGCGCCATCTACTTGTCCCACCTGCCTGAAATATCCCTCTAAACCTGTCCTATCCATGGAACTATCTAAATGGTTGTTAAATGGTACAATAATAAATACATTTGTTCAGGCTGTGTTTGTGGCGGGACTCACCGATGATGCTATTGCATCAATAAAATGCTCAGCTCTTCAGGGAAGGTTGGGGCGGCCACTGAGCTGATGCGTAGCGGCTGCATGTGAGGGCTGCTGTTAGGTTGGCAGGGCAAGCAATGCAGCCACTCAGCGCTGTCACCTGGTGTTCAAGGCTGCACCACGACCGGCACAGTTAGCGCTGGCCATTACTGAGGTCTGACAGTGGCAGCTGCACCTGCAGATGGCTAGACCCTACAGTCTCCCTCAGCACCTGTTGGGCAGCGCCCATTCTCTCTCTTGTCACCACAAGGAAATCTCTGGAATGGAGACATCCACCAGCCAGAGAGAGGGAGGGAGAGAACGGCTCCTGTTATCTCCAACGGGTGACAGGAGGGGAGATCATGAGCTTCAGTCAGTCGATGATCATAGACTCTGCTGGTCCCCAGCAATGGGCTGCACTCACCCTGCTGGCCAGTGTCCCACATTTTGGCGGTGAGCAGCCACGTTGTTTGCTCCAACCCACCCGTGGCCATCCCTCACAAGCAGTCTCCGAGATTCACTCCACTCTGAGCTGTGCAGCAGCGAGACCACCTTGGAAACACAAGGAACTGCAGATGCTGGAATCTCGAGCAAAAGACAAAGTGCCGGAGGAACTCAGTGGGTCAGGCAGCATCGGTGGAGGGAATAGACAGGCAGCATTCTTGGGTCTGGGGCCTTCTTCAGACTGAGTTTGAAGAAGTGTTTGGCCTGTCCATTCTGCCCACTGATGCCGCCTGACCTGCTGAGCTCCTCCGGCGCTTTGTGGTTTGAATGAGACCACCTTAACCATTTCAATGCTGCAATAATACCAGCAGAGGGCTGTGCCCTCCAGCAATTCCCAGCACAATGGCAGTGAAAGCACAGGTCCACGCCAGAATCCTGGTACACCAAGGCTGTTGATAACACATTTATATATGTTGCTATAATGACCCCTTTTAGTGCTGATTGTTCCCAGGAACACATTCTAGTACTTGCAGTTCTCAGCAATGAAATATCCAGACATCTATTATAGCAGTAGCGTGATTTGAAACAACCTAAAAATTAAACAGAATCAGTATTGACAGAGACTGCTCAAACCTGTGCCTCCTACAATAACTGGATGTATTTATTTTTTATTTGCACAGGAGAAAATATTTAAATAGAAGAAGAAAAAACTTTCTATGCAGCAAATTCATCAATCATGTGGTCTAGGCAGGAGACAGACAGTGTGCCTCATCTATGCTCCCATCAAACAAGGGAATGCAGAGTCACTGAAGTTATTCAAATATTACTTTGTGAAAATCTCTACAATGACACCAGGATTGCAACACAAGACAACACAATTGAATCCTTAATGCAATTAAAATACTCCAAAGATTTTCCCTATTTTTTATTATGGGCTCGACTTCAGCAAAGAAATGCCAATTTGCAAGAGAAGTCAAAGACTGACAAATGAAAGGCCACGGTGAAACTAATGGGGAAAATGGCCCCTCCCCCTCCCAACTGACTGATTAATAAACTCCACTTTAATCACTGAGCTCATACATAAAGAATGCCCCCACAGGGAAGATGTTGGAGCAGGACCAATTTTATGCAATAGTGTCCCAATATGAGGCACTGCTGTCAAGGGAAAGAGGGGAGGAAATTAGTAATTCTCCCCCAGCTGAAAAAACAACCAGTTACGTACGGCGTAACTCATGAGATTTAAAAAAAAATCGTTTCACGCATGCTGATTCAGTTGTTTCTTCCCCTCTCCTGGGTTGTCTTCTTTCCATAAACTAGACAACTTTGCCAGTTCCTGTTTCTCAAATGGGATTTTGCTTGTGTGTTGTGCATCCATTATGTGTAATTTACCCGTCAGCTTGTGTTCCCAATTTCCTCTCCTGTTGCAGAGAAGCAGGAGCTGGAGCTAAAGCTAGACAGGCCTTAACTCTAACTGATGATGTGAATGAGGTGAACAAACCAAAAGGGATTCAGGAAACCACTTTCTGTCAATGGTTGGATGAGAAATCCCAGCTTGGCATTTTCTGAATAGAAAAGACACAGAGCATATTTTACTCAGGCTGCAAAACAAGGTTGCAGGCAGCAATGCTCCGTGTTAGCACACTATGCCAGCATCTTTGGTATTCAGAACATAAACCTGTACAGCATAGGAACAGACCTTTCAGCCCACAATCAATGTGCCGAACACGATCTCATAACTAATACTCTCTAATCCAGGCAGCCTTCTGGTAAACCTGTTCTGCACCCTCTCCAAAGCCTCCACATTATTCCTGGAATGGGTCCACCAGAACTGCTCACAATACTCCAAAAGTAACCCAACTAAAGTCCCATAAAGCTGCATCATGAAGTCCTGACTCTATATTCAATGTCCCAAACAATGAAAGCAAGCATACAACATGTTCTATCAATCACTTTATCTACTTGTGTTGCCATGTTCATGGAGATATGTGTAGGAAAGATCTGCAGATGTTGGTTTAAATTGAAGGTAGACACAAAATGCTGGAGTAACTCAGCGGGACAGGCAGCATCTCTAGAAAGAAGGAATGACTGACTTTTCGGGACGAGACCCTTCTTCAGACTGATGTCAAGGGGAGTGGGATGGACAGAGATAGAATGTAGTCGGAGACAGTAAGTCAAGTCACATTTATTTATATAGCACATTTAAAAAACAACTCTTGTTGGCCAAAGTGCTTTACATTTGTTATAAGAATAGCACAACAAAACAAACTACATACATATATACATGTAGCCCTCACTCAGAGGACGTCAGGAAAGGCTTGGGAGTATAGATAAGTCTTTAGTCTTGACTTAAAAGAGTCGATGGAGGGGGCAGTTCTGATGGGAAAGGGGATGCTGTTCCACAGTCTAGGGGCTGCAACCGCAAAGGCGCGGTCGCCCCTGAGCTTATGCCTAGACCGTGGGATATTCAGCAACCCCAAGTCGGCCGATCTGAGGGGCCTGGAGGTGGAGTGGTAGGTGAGAAGACTTTTTATGTAGGTGGGGGCAAGCCCATTGAGGGCTTTGTAGACATGAAGGAGGATCTTGACGTTTATACGGAACCGTACAGGGAGCCAGTGGAGAGAGGCCAGGATCGGGGTGATGTGGTCCCTTTTTCGGGTGCCCGTCAGGAGTCTCGCTGCGGCGTTTTGGACCAGTTGCAGGTGGGACAGGGAAGATTGGTTGATGGCAGTGTAAAGGGAGTTGCAGTAATCTAGGCGGGAGGAGATGAATGTGTGAATGTGTCATCAAACTGGAGGAATTGTTTTATTTTAGCTATCGTCCGAAGCTGAAAGAAGCTAGCTTTTACCACGGCATTGACTTGTTTGTCAAATTTCAGTGCTGTCAAATATCACGCCAAATATCACGCCAGACTGGTGGGAGATCTGGGAAGGGGGAGGGGATGGAGAGAGAGGGAAAGCAAGGGTTATTTGGAGAAGTCAATGTTCATACCATTGGTGTGTATACTACCCAAGCGAAATATGAGGTGCTGTTCCTCCAATTTGTGCTGGGCCTCACTCTGACAATGGAGGAGACCCAGGACAGAAAGGTCAGATTGGGAATGGGAGGGGGAGTTAAAGTGCTGAGCAACCGGGAGATCAGGTAGGTTAAGGCGGACTCAGCGGAGGTGTTCAGCAAAACGATCACCAAGCCTGCGCTTGGTCTGGCCGATGTGTAGGAGTTGACACCTGGAACAGCGGAAACAGTAGATGAGATTGGGGGAGGTGCAAGTGAACCTCTGCCTCACCTGGAAAGACTGTCGGGGTCCTTGGATGGAGTCGAGGGGGGAGGTAAAGGGAGAAGTGTTGCATCTCTTGCGGTTGCAGGGGAAAGTACCTGGGTAGGAGGTGGTTTGGGTGGGAAGAGACCCAGTGGATGTATGTTGCCATGAAATGTGGATTCAAAGACACCATGTAAAATTAGCTGACAGTTGAGACTCAACCAAGTTATTAAAGGGTACGTCCCAAAAAAGTGGGCCTATCAACATGCATTTCACTCATCTATATTACTAAAAGTAAGATCTTGACCACTTCCTGTTTTTCTGTTTCATGATTTTAGAAAAAACGCTGCCACTTACGGCTGTGATTTTTGGCCATCTTACTCAGAGTCCCCCTCCGCTGCGAAGAACAAAAGGATTTTTCCCGTCGATGAAAAATAAAAGAGTTATTAATGTTTAAAAAATGTGGACATTCTCTCTGCTGCCCCCGCTGGTTGGAGGGACTATAAAACCCAGAAGTGTTGCGCCTCACTCAGTCTCTGCAAGATGGAGGAAGCAAGAGGGTCACGTCACGTCTCTCTGAGCTGTGAATAACACTGAACACATGTCTACTCAACTGTGAGTGCCCTTAATGTGGTTTGAAAATGAAAATGTGGTGCTTTGAAATGCTGCACTGCAAATGGTTGTTGGTGGTGGTTGCTTTGAAATGCTGCACTGCAAATGGTTGTTGGTGGTGGTTGCTTTGAAATGCTGCACTGCAAATGGTTGTTGGTGGTGGTTGCTTTGAAATGCTGCACTGCAAATGGTTGTTGGTGGAGGTTGCTTTGAAATGCTGCACTGCAAATGGTTGTTGGTGGTGGTTGCTTTGAAATGCTGCACTGCAAATGGTTGTTGGTAGTGGTTGCTTTGAAATGCTGCACTGCAAATGGTTGTTGAAATACAGAACCTTCATAGAGGATGCTGCTGCTAATGAGCCTACAATTACAATGCCCTTATTTACGTTTATACAGATATTTAAAATTGGTATTGGTTTATTATTGTGATGAGTACCAAGATACAGTGAAAAACTTACACTTGAATTAAAATTCACCATTTGAGGTTACTTTCATAAAACAAATCTTTGCTGGAAATACCCGACACCTGAATATTAAAAAGTGAGTGTTTATCATAATGCAATTTATACTCCTATCGTCATTAAGAGGTCTGACCATTGTAATGGCAGTGTGCATTGTACAGGTTTTTTACCGGACTGTGGATAGCACATTGATAATAAATTTGAGGTTTATAATTTTACGTGATGTGGAACGTTAGATCATCTCTTCTGCGTGTTTTCTGGTTTGCAGATGCAAGAGCAATGAGGTTAGGGCAAGTTTAGAAAATGATTAATTTGGGAGCTCAGTGTCTGGTTTCATTTTGTGGAGCGAAACAATAAAGAAAATATAGAAATTCTGATATCCTGTGTTTTTCTGGTATTTATCTTTATATTTTCCAAATGTTGTATGTGTTTCCTATGCACTTAGAATTTCAATGAGTGGCGTCCAAAATGTCTCGTCTCCAGAGTGTGATGGCAGTACCTATAGTGGTTTAATAAATTAATCCATTTTCAAAGTTTTTATTTTTTTTAATTCATGGAAGTATTACCATTTCAGAATTTTTGCATTATTTCTATCAATCATGATTTTTATGGGTGATTTCAAATATGATATGTTCCTTTATATGATAATCAGAATCAACTGTATATGTTATTGGAACTGACGTTAAACATTCATAATGGACTCTGATGGCAAACTTTAATTTAAGTTGCGACCACTTTAGGTGCCCCATGATCTTCAGTTCATTGTTTTGAATAGACAGTGCTAGACAATGAGCTCTTCCACTGTAGCAATTTTGCGTAATTCTCTCTGGGAAAAGTCTGGTTCATATGTGGTTCACAGAGAGCTTGCAATGACGAGGCAAAGAACAGAGACCTATTCTGGGAAAGGAAGTTTCTCGACCACATCTGCATCAGTGTCAGACAGGAAATTTTCTTTAACTGTAAGTACAAGACACATGCTCATAATTCTTAGTTACCATATATGTCTGGAATATCCATTTAGTGAGCTTTCTTCGAAATGTTCTTGGATTAACGGAAGCATTAGATAGTACATCTATAAACACTCATTTTAAAAGGGTTGTAGTATTTTGTGTATATATTAGGGAATTTGAATTTTGGAAATCATCACTGTAATATCCCATTTTGTATATTCTATATTTATCATTGATAAACAAAAGGCCAAATTTTTCTAACTTTTTTTACATTGTAAGGAAATAGATTTTTGTTCCATCAACCATGCCAACTGCTATCGAGATGTGCATGATTTTGATATCTTGCAACACGATTGTGTTACTGGGAATTGAGGAAACTTGGCAATCCCTGCACAGCTGTAATAATAAACTTTAACCATTTATGAGCTTTCATTTATGTGCACGAGTGACGATGTAGTTGTGGTCTGTGCAGTTGCCCAACAATTTCAACAAGATCTGAATTTATTCCATGACATCTTGGATGTACTATGCATTCATCGCACAAAGAGATAACGCGTAAGGTTAGTTCTAGTTAGGGATATTCATTCTGAAAGGTGTCAGTTTAAGAAAGGAAAAATAATTAAACTTTGTTGTGACAAAAGTAAAACAAAACTCATGCCTCCTTGGAAAATCAGGTAAAATGAAATTAATAGTAACATCAGGGCGGCAGGGTGGTGCAGCGGTAGAGTTGCTGCCTTGCGGAGCTTGAGACTCGGGTTCGATCGCAACCACGGGTGCGGAGTTTGTACGTTCTTCCCATGACTGCGTGGGTTTTCTCCGAGATCTTTGGTTTCCTCTCACACTCCAAAGACGTACAGGTTTGTAGATTAATTGACTTTATAAGTCTAAATTGTCTCCAGTGTGTGTAGGATAGTGTTAATGTGCGGGAATCGCAGGTCTGTACAGACTCGGTGGGCCGAAGGGCCTGTTTCTGCGCTGTATCTCTAAAACTAAATTCTACTAATTCACATATAGTTATATTTCAAAACATTTATGGGCTGTTAGCTATCTTCTGGTATTCAGTTTATTGTCACGTGTACTGAGGTACAGTGAACAGCTATTTATTGCTTGCTAACCAGTTACCGGAAAGACTAAACAATTATAATCAAGCCATCCACAGTGTACAGATACACGATGAAGGAAGTTAATGTTTAATGCAAGTCCAGTAAAGTCCGATTAAAGATAGTCCGAGGGTTCCCTATGAGGTAAATAGTAGTTCAGGACCGCTCTCTCGGTGTGATAGAATGGTTCGTTCGCCTGATAACAAACAACTGGGAAGAAACTGTCCCTGAATCTGGAGGTGTGCATTTTCACACTTCTGTACCTTTTGCCTGATGGAAAAGGGGAGAAGAGGGAGTGACTGGGGTCAAAGAGCAATGCTTCTGCATACAGTAAAACTCAGATCTTCTGGCATCACAGTGTTTGGAACATCTGATGGCACAGCATCTGCCTCACTCATTAGTCTGGCACATGAGGCAGGGGTCAGGAATTCAAGGGGTTTTACGATACGATAAACTTTATGTGGCCAGAGCCAAGAGTTCAGGGTGCGGCCAGGACTGGAGTCTGCACTATGGGTCGTGTGTGCAGCTGGAGCCAGGGCCCGGAACACTCGGGATCAGGAATGTGGGTAAGATGTGACTGGATCCAGGGTGCTTGTCTATTTCCTGCTCTCTTTAACTCAGTGTGTTCACTGAAAACATATTATATTATTATGTAGCATGAATAAATTAACAAAATAAAGCTATGTTTGGATATTGACAGCAGTACACAGAACTGATGATCACAACCCCAAAATGAGTAGAAATAGGCCTTGTTGGCAATATTTACAGACCAGGAAAGTGTCTAAACTCAAAGAAAGGATTCATGATTTTTCTTTGAGGCAAGAATTTGGATTTTCCTTATTCACTCAAAAAGATTTTCCATCCTCTTGGAGAAGCCGATGCCAGCATATTACTTTTGAAGGTTGTGCTAGCCTATGATAACAGAAATGATTCCCCAGAACTCACTGAACATTACCAGACTAGGATTTGGAATCACCTGTGGACATGGTGGTGCTGATTAATCCACAATTGAGTCCCCGGATTTTCAAAGTTTTGATTAAAAATAATATTTTTGCAAAAATAGTCATGACTGACAAGGCCAGCATTTATTGCTCATTCTTAATAGCCCTGAAGGAGATGGTGATGGGCTGCCTTCTTGAATTGTCATAGCAATCCCACAGATGAAGGTTCTCCTGCAGCGTTGTTGGGTTGGAAGTGCCGGGATTTGAGATCTAGCAACGATGACGGGACAGGAATACACTTCAATGTCCTAATGGTGCATGATTCCGAGTAACCTGGGATTAGTGTAGGATTAGTGTAAATGGATGGTTGATGCCTGCATGGACTCGGTGGGCTGAAGACCTGCTTACACGCTGTATCACTCTGTGAATCTATGTGCTCCAGAGTTGTTAGCACTGAAATCATCCCTGCAGATGGAGCGTATTCCATCATGTTCCTGACATCCTTGTAGATGGTTGCAAGTTGAGTCACTTGCCACAGGATGAGGACCAGAGGATGACAAGGTCACTGGACTCTGACCTGCTCTTGCTGCCTTGGTGTTTACGTAGCCGGCCCGATTGTGTTTCTGGTTAATGGTGACTCTCAGAATATTATTGTGGAACTAGATGCTGGTAGTAACATTAAATGTTAAGGGTGCTTGGCTGGACTCAATCCAATTGGACTCAATCCACTTGTCAGGCACCTCTTCGAATGTTGTCCAGGTCATTTGCTGAGGAGTTGCAACTGAAATTGAACACTGTACCATCATTAGTGAGCATCACCAGTTCTGACCTTATAATGGAAGTAAGGTCAATCATGAAGCAACTGAAGATGGCTGGACCTGAGCCAATGCCCTTATGAATTATTACAGTGATGTTCTAGGACTGAGATAATTGACTTCCAACATCACCAACATCTTCCTTTGTGCAAGGTATGACTTCATCCATTAGAGTGTGTACTATTTGTTGCCCAATAATTAGGTATAATTTATGTTCCATGTGTGGTCTGAGCCTATATGCCCGCGATGCTGTCATAGGCAAGCTTTTCACTGCATCTGGACCTCACAATTCACGTACATGTGACAATAAACTTGACTTGACATATATGTTGTTCAATGTTATTGACACTGGTGCAGTTCAGTGATTTATTCGAAGGAAAAACACATTGAGATTGACTTTAGTATTTTTTCTCCATGTTTCTCCACCTGTGATTAAAATGTCCCTCACTGACAGAATTACTTGCACTGTATTACAGAAAAGCAAAAGATAACCATGGGATTTCAACCATTGACTCTCTAAAAGATAAATACTCTGGGCCATGAACCAATGTATTTACCTTCTCTCTTAAAAATAATGCAGCTAATCCATTTGCTTGACAGCTCAAACCGCTGGTGGGGTAGTCCCACAGGCACAGATGCCAACTGTTCATGTTTGAATGTTGATTACTAGTAAATAATGAAACTCTGGGACCATTTTCCGATATCTTCTCGTATATATTCCAGAAAGACACAGTTCATTCTACTGGAATTTGTTCTTTCCCAGCACGTGGATTCAAGTTATCTTTGCCACCCCAACATATATCCAAATTTAACACAAATCAAAGGCCATATATTCTTGCTCTGTATTTGGCTCCGCACTCCACCAGACAGTATTTACAACAGAAGACACAGTGCTGGCGTAACAGAAGGTCAGGCAGCATCTCTGGATTGGTGATAGGTGATGTTTTGGGCCGGGACTCTTCTTACTATCTAACGCCACATATCTACGTTCTCCAGAAATGCTGCCTGACCCACTGAGTTACTCCAGCACTTTGTGTCTTCTTTTCTAAACCAGTATCTGCAGTTCCTTGTTCTAGTATTTCCAACAGTTTGTTTCCAAATCAATCTCCCATTTCTACTTTTGTTATTAATTTGCAAGCAATTCAAATGAAAGGACAATATTATGGATAATGTACAATAGAACCCTCCCATTTGCTGTATTCCTTCAAGTTAAGGTTCTTGCTGCATGCACAAGTATGATGAAGAAAAGGTACAATGAAAATCTTGCTTGCACCAACATCACAGGCTGTGCCACAGCCACAGACAACACACAGTAGTGGTGGTGCCATCGAGTGTGGCAGCCTCACCAGCAGCTGTCTGTCCTTTCATCCTTTTTGTTATTTTTAGTCTGTCTAAAAGTTTGTTTTTGGAGGTCTTTTAGTCTTTTTAATGTGTGGGGTGGGGGTGGGGGGAGAGGGGAAAATCGTCTTCTCAGTCACTACCTGGTCGAGGATGCGTCTTTTCTCCGAGCCGCATCTTCGCCCTCCCTCGTGGCCTACCATCTGGATTGGCGCGGCCTTTCCTGCCGGAGACCGGCCAGAGCTTTAGCGGCGGCGCAGCACTGGATTACCATCGCGGAGTCAGCGATGCCTTACCGGGGATCGCCGTGTGAAGCTCCGGAGTGTTGGGACTGGTGTTTAACATCGTGGAGCTGTGGTTTGGAGCTGTGGCTTCCAGCCGCGGGCGGCGCTGACTGTAATATCGCGAAGCCTGGGATCCTTGCCAGGGTTGTCAGTGTTGGAGCTCTGCCCAGCTCAGCCTGTGGACTTCGGAAGCCGCGGTCTCCGGTAGGAAGCGGCCGTTTCAGAATCTCCAAGCCGCTGAGAGTGTTCTTCCGTTCCGACGCCGGAGTTCCACTGTCCTGCCATAAGGCTTGACGTCCCCATAATTGTTTTTTAATGTTACACGGCCTCAAAACCCACTCCTTTTGCAGACTGTGTCCACTCCTCAAATCTTGCTTCCACACCTATCTGTATTATTACCGAATTTGTTTACAAAACCTGTGTTTACTTCATGTCTTTATTGCAGACTGGAAGCAAGTTAAGGTCCCAGTGCTGTTACAAACCCCTAATATTAGCTGGCAAAACTGAAAGTTACCTACTTATCGCAACCCTGTGTTTTCTGTTGCTTAACTGACTCTTTATTCATTCTAAGAATCACTTCCAATCTCCGGACCTTCCCAGAATCAGTGGGCTTTTGGAAGCTCTCAGTCAATGCAGCTCAACCTCTGCAGCCAGCTCTGAAGGACATATGTGATGTGGTAACTGTGCAAAACCGTAATGTATCAGAATTGTGTCCCCCCCCTCCCCAACATTTATATAAGAATGGAGGTTTATGTTTTGTTAAAGGTTAGAAGAGCATGACAACTTGAGCATGACAAATTATTTTCTTTTTGCGCAGCTGGTAATTCCAGTGAAGCCAAATCCTGCCTTCAGTCGATATCATGCAATCCTGAGTGTATCACGGGGAGAGTACTTTTGTAATCATGATCATAATTCAGCAATATGGAGCATAACCATGAAAAAGGTCAAAGATAATAAGAAAGAGGGAGTAAAGAGATGTAAACTCGACTAAAGGCAACTTTACTTGACAGATATTATTTACAGGAGGAATAGAATGCATTACTTGAAGGAAGATCAGTTAATTCAAAGCAATGGGAAGGCATTTAAGAAGGAAATTCACATGATTCAAAGTAAATACCTTTCTAAAATTTCTTCAGCACTTTGTGCCTTAAAAAAAAGTATTGTCAAGAATGCCAACTCTGACAGGAGATAAAGCTTTGAAAGGAGGATAGGTTAGGTGTAAATGGCGTCAGATAATTTGGGTGATAAGATATCACTACAACACAATCCCAGCCCTTACCACATCTTGGTGAATGCCCCCCAAGTGCATAAGGCAAGTTTGTTTGGGGCCCTGCATCTTGTTCAATTATGAGTGGGTGAGCAAGGACCACCATTACAGAATCTGGCTAATGAACCCAATTCATCCTGATAGGAATCTAGAGTCATGAGTCATAAATGATCAAAGGAAGGCAATTGATCTTGTTGAATCAATTATCCCAGCACCAGGACATCATTGCAAATATTCTTCAGGACACTTTCTTCGGCTCAACTACTTTCAGCTGCTTTAGCATCATTTACGTAATATAATATTCATGGCTCCGCATAGTAAGGTCTAGTAAAGATTCAGGCATGGGTTGATAAATGGTAATAAACGTTCATGATGTACAAGTATCAGGTACTGGCTAGTTTCAACAACAGACATTATAATCCGCACCTTTGACACTCAATGGTACAAACATGGCCATTTTCTTCATCGATCTTGGGGTCAGAAACTCAACCTGTCGAGATGCACCAATGCCATGGCTACAATAAATCAGGGGCTAGGTATCCTGCCCCAAGTGACTCACCTTCTGATATCCAAAACTGTTCCACTATTTGCCTGCCACATGCCAGGAGTGTGATGAAACACTCTTCATTTGTTTGGATAACTACATCTCCAACAACACTCATGGAAGCACACCGCCATCCATTACTAAGTATCCTTTTACAACACTCTGAACATTCATTCACTCCATCGCCAGTGCACCTTGGCTTTCTTCAAAATGCGCTGCCATCACTCATCTATGATATTCTAACAGCACCTCCCAAACGTATGATCTTTACCAAGAACAAAGATAGAGGAACACCACCAGCTGCAGTTTCCCCTCCTAAATGCCATCATACGGTATAAATATATCAGTGTTCTTTCATCATTGCTTGGGATAAAACCTGCAACTCTCTATCCATCATAATCTTGGAAGTACCTTCACCAGAATGGCCACAATGGTTCAAGGTCATGCCACCATTTTCTCAAGGGCAATAACGAATGGGCATTTTTTGCTGACTTGCCAGCGTAAACCATTTTTCTTGAAGGAATAGAAAATGAAGTTCCTTAATTGAGTTACAGTAGCTTCTGCAAATTTATATAATGTTGTTTCCAGCTGTGCAAACTGCTTTGTTCAGATTTACCCATTAAACCTTCCAAAATACACAATAACTTACTGCGTGAACATCAGGTGAGAATAGCACCATGCTTGGCTATGAGCTATAGTCGGGGACGACTGCCTTTGTGGTTAAATTCCTTGCCAATATTACTTGTCAAGTCTGACAGATGAATGACCACTTAACAGAAGGACTAAAGGGTGACTCAGTCCACATCTCATCCAGAATTTAATGCAGCACTCTTTCAGGACTGACTTCAGCTTAATTTGGAGTCACTTTTCTATTCCATTAACTGCCAATTACTTTGAATGCTGGAAATGCAGATGAGAAATTTGGACATGTGCTTTGCACAATTGCCCAGAATTTGACATAATGTGCCAACAGCAGAGGGTCCCTGCCAAGAAAATCAACAATTAAACTGCACACAATTTTAAGCCAGAAATAAGGACCTGTGTCTGTACTGGCAAGATGGGCTGAATGGCTGTCCCCTGATCTGATGTTAAATTTGAGATGTTAAGAATTAAAAAAAAATAGTCATGTATATTTTCTTCCAACAGTTACCATCATTTTTTTGGATTCAACATAATATGAATTGGGCTCTCCTGATGACTCAGTTAAGTAAACATTGAGTAGATAAGCTTCTTAAGCCAGTAAGGTCCTGTCTGTGGGTGCAGCAGCATCTATGGAGCGAAGGAAATAGGTAACGTTTCGGGCCGAAACCCTTCTTCAGACTGATAGGGGGTGGGGAGAAGAAAGGAAAAAAGGAAAAGGAGGAGGAGGAGCCCGAGGGCTGGGGGAGGGGAGGAGACAACCAGATGGCTGATGAAGGGGAGGGGACAGCCAGGGCTAGCAGAATTGGGAGAATTCAACGTTCAGGCCACCAGGATGTAGACTGCCCAAGCGGAATATGAGGTGCATTTCCTCCAATTTACGGTGTTGCTCGCTGTGGCCATGGAGGAGACCCAGGACAGAGAGGTCAGATACGGAATGGGAGGGGGAGTTGAAGTGCTGAGCCACCGGGAGGTCAGGTTGGTTATTGCAATAACCAACCTGAACTCCCGGTGGCTCAGCACTTCAACTCCCCCTCCCATTCCGTATCTGACCTCTCTGTCCTGGGTCTCCTCCATGGCCACAGCGAGCAACACCGTAAATTGGAGGAAATGCACCTCATATTACGCTTGGGCAGTCTACATCCTGGTGGCCTGAACGTTGAATTCTCCCAATTCTGCTAGCCCTGGCTGTCCCCTCCCCTTCATCAGCCATCTGGTTGTCTCCTCCCCTCCCCCAGCCCTCGGGCTCCTCCTCCTCCTTTTCCTTTTTTCCTTTCTTCTCCCCACCCCCTATCAGTCTGAAGAAGGGTTTCGGCCCGAAACGTTACCTATTTCCTTCGCTCCATAGATGCTGCTGCACCCGCTGAGTTTCTCCAGCATTTTTGTGTACCTTCGATTTTCCAGCATCTGCAGTTCCTTCTTTAACACAAGGTCCTGTCTGTGCTACACCGAGTAAGGAACATCACAATTAGTGAAGCCTCTGTTTATACAAGAGAAAATATAGTGCAAGATTCGATATACTGACCAAAGTGAGGTCCTTAAAGGATAGTCTTGCTGAGTTCTCTGCAAAAACGTATTTCACGGCACCTTGGTATATGTGATAATAAAGAAACCATCGAACCATTAAAAAACTATTGAATGTGCAGGAAGGTTGGGAGGTTCAGGTGGACAAGAGAATACAGAAGAAAGGAACCAGAGTGTTTCATCCCAATGTTACACTGGCTCCTGACACGTGCATTAACGTTCACACGTGTGATCATCTGGGTAAAATACCAGGGAGTGTCGTTTTGCCAAAAAGCTATACCACAACAAGGCATCAGCAACATTTAACAACTCCATGGGTTACTTATTTATGGTTTAGAAAATATGCCCAATTTTCTGATGAAAGAAAACAAAGAACTGAGTACGCCACTGAAAATGAAGCCAGCTACATCAGCGTGCAGTTCAGGAGTCTGCCAAGTATCCAGCAATTAGACAGATGTACAGAAGGAATATCCAGTAACACCACATAAGGTTAGGCTGGAATCTTGAGAATCTTACAGCTAAAGCTGAAAGTTTCTTTAAGGTGACACATTAAGTGTGTAATAGCTTACATATGAGTACACAGTCAGCATTTATTTTGGGTCGAGAATTGACTCCCATAGTCTGAACAAATACATCGAAAAATACATTTTGCTTAACCCAATATGGAATTCTCCAATTGAGACTAAAATTGATAAAGCAACAATATAGTCATGAAATGGCAATGCCTAATAATTTATCCTCAAAATATTATCCCCTAATATTTTGGGCACCTCTTTTGCTAATGATGTACAATATTTTTGGTACTAGATTTGGTGGGAATGCCACAGTATGCCTTGAAAGAATAGTTTAACATATTCTCAGGAGAGATATCTGAATTTGAATGCTTTGGCTAATGGCTCCAGCCCCACTGCAAACTTCAGTTCAAACATCAAATAAACAATCATTATACCTTGAACAAAGCACAAACCAGAGGAGGAACCATCAGGCAGCATCTGTGGAGGGAATGTACAGGCAACGGTTCAGGTCAGGACTCTTCTTCAGAATCCTTTATATTATTTATATCTGTTATCATTATGCCTTTCCTTAATTGAAAATGTGCCACCTAGTAAACTGATTTGAGGCAGGGTCTGGGGGGAGCTCGGGGTGGCTGGTACTCCGGAACCCAAACAGGGCCTCTGCGGGGGCCAGGATTAGGTCAGGGGTCCTAAGCTGTGATGGCTGGGAGGGTGGGGAGATGGATCAGGATCCATGCGTAATGGTCAGAATGTTGGGGGAGGGAGGGAATCTGAACAGAGTGCCAGTATTGTGAATGGCCAGAAAGAACAGAGAGGGGCTTATGCTGAGGTTGAGGTTGATGCCAGTGTTGTTACTTATCTATTGGGAATCTCAAATACTCAATGGGTTGAGAGATTGGGATCTGGCCGACCCAGGAGTCAAATGCTTCAGAATGGAGATCTGGAATCTGCTATGATAAAGATTGGTGGTGTGTTGAGGCTTAAAGTGTGCAAATTAAGTTAGTTTAGAGATACAGCGTGGAAACAGGCCCTTCGACCCACCGAGTACGTGCCGACCAGCAATCCTCGCATTCTAATACTATCCAACACACGCTAAGGCTCCAGAGCTCCCGGATAAAACCCATGCAGGTCACGGGGAGAACATACAAACTCCATACAGACAGCACCCATAGTCAGAATCAAACCCGGGTCTCTGGTGCTGTAAGGCAGCAACTCTACTGCTGCACCACCCTGCCGCCCTAAGTTCTACATCTAACTTTGAGTGATGGGAAGACTCGGGTGCCTCGGAGTGACCAATGTTAATTGCTTCCATGATGTCTTTATCCAATGATCCAAAATGAGTATGATGCCATCCTAATGATAAAATGACATCTGAAGTGCAAGAGTATCTTATGAATGAAAATTGCCTGAGTAATGCAAAATTTCCACAATTGGTTGGTATCACACTTTGGAAAAAGAGTTATTTACATTCACATAACGCTGGAAACAAAGCAGTTATGTAATTACACATCTAAGCAACAATATGTGACAAGACTGTGATGCAGGCAAGATTTTATTTTACAGTGGGAATTTCAAGCTGGTTACAATGATATATTATTCCCTCAATGTCTGGCGCCAAGTAGATGAAATGGCAGTACCCTAGAGATGGGGAGAAATTAACTGCACTAAATTGATTCATCCACAAGGCGTAGCGCTCAAGTGCAAAACTCAAGAAGGCAATGTTTATTGTGACAGCAAGTAAAGACAAAAGAGCCCAATACTTGTAATTGCACTCCGCCAGTGTAATCATTGTAGCGCAAGAATTCTGCCGAGATATCTCTGATCTTGACCATGTTAAGCAGAAATAGATTAGGATATCTGCAAGAGGACAAGCATTCACTTTGGGACATTACTGTAAGATGAAAAATTTGGGAACTCGATTTCAGCCACTTTAACTACTTGACATCAGAGCAGTTGTCAGAATCTGAGACAAGTTGGAACTATACTATTATAAACAAGATGTTAATGAGAGTTACATTTATTTGTTCTGGAGTACTCCAAGGTATCGTTCCCCAATATCACTGGTGCCCAATTAAGTAATTGCTTAATTTTAAAATTCTCATTTCAAAATGCTTTCATGGCTTTGTGCCTCTCTATGTATAGAATCACATTATGCCTGATAAGACTGCCAGGATATCTGCACTCCTCCAATTCTGGGCCTCTTGAGCATCCCTTGACTTAAATAACTCAACCCATGCTCTCGGCTTCCAAGACCTCAGCATTGAAATTCCCTTCCCAAATCTTACTGGGACTTTTTGCTCCTTTAAGAAGCCTCTCATTAATACATAGTAATTATGAATATTTGTCCTATTATCTCTGTACATATTTCAGCTCCATCTTTTGTCTGACATGGCCACATGTGATGGATGCATTTTGGGTTAGTTATACGGGCAGTTCAATTATAAGTGGTATTAGTTGTTGCTGCTGACTGTTATGACACTGACTTGTACTTGCAAGGATTAATGAGGGTTGAGGTGCAGTGCCCTTTCCATTGGATTGTGCTACTCCATCTCCAACCCACTTATTCCCTGGTACTAATTACAGGTTCAGTGACTGGCATGAATAGATCCCATTCCACATTACATACACAGTAATCTCACTTTCCACAAATGATGCATGTTTACACCCAGAAAAATAATTAGGGCTGGTTCATTGCTTGCCAATTTTAGTTTGTATTTCGCTGCAAGAAGGTAGCCACAATTAGAATCAATACAATGATGCAAATTAGTTATATGAGTGCACTCGGGCAATATGCCATCCCTGGACTGAATGTTTGATTATTTTATCCAATTTATAAGAAAACAGTCATGCCCTCTTCTTGCTGCTACTGTCAGGCAGGAGGTATAGAACACTGAGGTTCCACACCATCAGATTCAGGAACAGCTACTTTCCTCCAACCTGTACAACCACTTGCCCCACTCATTCTCTCCACCAGCAAACCCCCCTCTGCTTCATCATTCTGAAGAAGAGTCCCGATCCGAAGCATCGCCTGCCCATTTCCGTCCACATATGTTGCATGCCGCACTGAGTTCCTCCAGCGGTTTACTTTTTTCATCAAGATGCTAGCATTTGCAGTCTCTTGTGCCTCCTATACGTCCTGCCTGACTTAATCCTACGTCAATAGCAGAACACTACGGACCACCTCTTGCTGTGCCATGGAATTATTTGTTAATGGTGTTTTGCATTGTCTTGTTTTTGCAGTTTTTCTTTTTACTATCTTGTATAATTTAAATACAATTTTATTATTGTGTGCTGTTTGAGTCTATATGCATATGATGCAAGCAGGATTTTCATTATGTTTATGTATTCATTGTGTTTATGTATTCGACAATAAACCCAACGATTCTGTTTCCAAATGCTGGAATAAACACAACTAACACCGAAAGATCCATTCCTTGAGTTACAGGTGAACACTACTCAAGTGTAACGATCAGTTTTGAAGCCCCAGATATGTTAAAACAGACTTTGATCAGCACCATGCATCGCTGATTTTAAATTTATAGCCCTCAACATTCTAAAATGATGAAAGGGCGGAAATGTAACCATCTTAAGTTTGTCTTTCATGGATGTGCATAGCTTGCAGAGCAGATGGAATATTGCGTTGGGGAGATGAAAATGAGCTTGATGAAGTCTGAAGGATATAATTCCACAAGGGAAGTCAGAAAACTAACCACTCAGATGGCTTCACAATCTGGCATTATTATGACTGACTTCAACATTACTTTTTAGCAAACCAAATGAAGATCCAACTGAATTGATCCACAGAAATTTGAACAAGATATATGTTGCTCAGAACTGTTGTCTTGAAAAACTCAATGGTCATTTGCAATCATAGGCAGGTGATGGAAAACATACCTTGTATCAACCAGATATTCTCTCAAATTGCTGGAGTAACTCAGCGGATCAGGCAGCATCTCTGGAGACCATGAATAGGTGACCTTTCGAGTCCCGACCCAAAACATCACCTATCCATGATCTCCAGCGATGCTGCCTGACCCAATGAGTTACTCCAGAACTGTCTTTTTTTGTAAACCTGCATCCACTGTTTCTTGTATCTAACAGGAAATCCCAGTTGTGGATTAAGTTGTTGATTATATTTCCCCATTTTATTATCAAGAGATTTATTACTAATTCCAAAAGAAGATTGCCTGTAATATTTGAAACACAAGAGACCTTCATTTAAAAGAATCAGTCATGAGGGTGTAAAGCATTATAAGGGATTTATGAGTATTCAGGCCCTTGTAATCATCATCATCATCATCGTTGAAAACATCAACGGGCACGGTGCCTTACAATGCTACGTACGACAATCATCGCAACTTCTACTGAAGTGTGGATGGCCGTTGGCTCGCTAGGAGCTCATCCGCCCATTGACAGCTCTTGGTTTTGGTCCTGCTGGAGGTCCACAACCCCCTCCTCACCTGGCAAACCAGGTGGGGGAGACAGTTTAGTCGCCGACTATCCGACCATGGAGCAGGTAGCACGGGATTACATGGTACCCATGGAGGGGGGAACCCCCCCTCCTCCTCCCCCCCGACCTAACCTGAAAAAAATTGTAATGACTATACACAATTGGCTGCAACTAAAGTAATTTGCAGTTTCTAAGATATCAACTGTTCACATTTTAAACTTAACATAAATTGACAAAATGTGTAATACATTTTCGTCCATGCTTTCCCTTACATTAACAATATGAATGTATATCTTCATAATTTTAGGTACGTACACAAGATCATGCAACATGGCGGAAGACAGTTAAAAACTATTTGCATCTTCCAAATAGTAAGCAGATATAAATGTCAGCCCTCACTGAAAGGAACAGGATGTATGAGACTCCCCATTCATTACATTTACCTTTACATATTATGAAACGGGTTGTTACAGTAAAAACAGCCTGCTAAGTTAGGATTTTGAAATATTCAAAAATATTTAAATTTTTTACAGCTAACGCATGAGCTTGTTAAAAAATTACTTCAAAAAAATTAAACGAGTATTAAAGTTCCAATAGCAAATATACTTTTAATATGTGGTGACTCTTAAAATAATTCATATTTGCCAATCCAAACTCCTAAGGGGCACTATGCTTCACCTGGCACAGTATCAGTTCCACTAAATACTAATTAATGGATCCTCAATGCTTACAGAACAAAATGTTGTACAGACACTTTTCCAGTAAGTCTAACCATTTCTGTATTTTTCACTTAACACAACTTGTGATGTTACCGTTCATACACAGAAAAGACAAGTCAATGATTCTTACATTATGTTGTAACTCTGTGCTCTGATAATTCCTGACGTAGTACACAAGTATGTTTGCTATCCCTTCCTAGAACTAGTGAGTGACCATACAAGGCAAGCATTGATATTGCTTGAAGGAAAAAGGTACATAAAAATAACTAAGAAAGATTCCGTTTAAGCAAAAAAACGATACAATTCCAAAAGGTCCTAAGTTCTGGCCTACATTACAACCAGGAGACATTGAGACAACCTCTTAAATAGGCAAGGCAAACAAACAAAAAGTGGACCTAATGTGGGCAGAAAAAATGTGTAGAAAGGTACCGCAGATGCTGGTTTAAACCAAAGATAGACACAAAATGCTGGAGTAACAGCAGGACAGGCAGCATCTCTCGATAGAATGGGAGATGTTTCGGGTCGAGACCCTTCTTCAGACTGAAGATGGGTCTCGACCCGAAACGTCACTCATTCCTTCTATCCAGAGATGCTGCCTATCCCATTGAGTTACTCCAGCATTTTGTGTCTATATGAAGTGGGCAGATCAAATTTGTGCAAATGGGAAAAATGTTCAACGGGATAATGGTTCCATAGTACAAATGACATGATCAAGGCCTGCATCCTATTGCTGTACTGTGAGAACAGTGCTCATAATAGATTAGATTAGTATTACCAATTACCTATTGAGGATCAACCACATTCACGCGACAGCCAAGAAGGTACACACATGCCTCAACTGCCTGAGGAGTGAGAAAATTCTGCATGCCTCTAGTGATTCTTACAAACTTCAACAGATGCACCTTCAAAAGCATACTGTCAGGTTGCATTATGGTTCAGTTTGGGAACAGCTCTGCACCAAACCACAATAAATTGCAGGGAGTTATAGCTTATGGAAGGATCATTCAGAAACCTGATAACGGGGGGGGGGGGAGCTATTCCCGAGTCCAGTGGTGCGTGCTTTCAAGCGTCTGTACCTTGTACTGGACTGGAACAGGGAGAAGTAGTAATGATCAGAGTGGGATAAGCCTGATTATGTTGACGGCCTTTCTGAGGCAGCATGAAGTGTACGTGGACTCAATGGTGATGGACTGGGCAACATCTATAACTCCCTGCAACTTAATCGCTTTTCTGTATCATTGTTCGTGATTCGGCCCGCCACAATGGTGTCTGCAAATTTGTTGATGGAGTTAGAGCCGAATTTTGCCATACAGTTGTACTGATATATCAAATAACATACTAAGTGGGATCTATGCAGCAGGCATCAGGACCAATGCAATAATGTACCTTTCCCAACTATCGTCTTCACATGACCAAAAACAAGGAAGACAGTGTCTTTTCCGCAGAACTGGCTTGAATCTAGACTTGCAACCATGGATTTTTTTTTCCTTACTTGCTTTCTGTCTCTATTTTTCACATTATTCCTATTTCTGCTAAATTCTTATCTCAATTTGGTTCAGCTGTTTCCCATCTCCAGTTGTTCTATCTTCATTCTTTATTTCTTACTGTCCCCAACATCTTCTAAGCTCCTTCTGCTTTCAATTTTCCCCTTTCACTTTTTACATTATCAAACCAAAGAGATGGATGCACTCATGCCTGCAATACTACTTTCCTGAATCATCTGATTTCAGTTTACTCCTGTGGTTAAACAGCTTTGCCTCTCACCTCATTAAATGTCTGTTATCTCCAATGCTCCTTCAACCTTGTGAGCAGTTCGTCTGGGAAAAACGATCAACTCAAAAAGTACCAATATTTCCCTCTAATCTAATTTTAAGCCCTACCTTTCATTATTTTTTTTCATTTATAATAAAGTTATAGTTTGCAAGTTTACCGGTCTGAATAATGGCTATAAAATGTTACAAGACTTCAACATTTTGTCGCACTGGTGATGGCTCAGTTGACTACTTTTTTGTTATCTTCTGAAAAATAATAAACTGTACAAGCAGTTACCAAAGCAGCTGTTCTCTCTGCTCCCTGTCTTTGAAGCCAAGAGCTGCAGAATTCCGTGAAAATGTACAGGTACTTGTGGGAGGGGTGTTGCTAGGATTGTCCTTTACTCATTGGGGGACTGCAGTAACGGGAACTACACACTAACCTTAATTATGGCTACCAAGTATTCAGGTTGCTAACTGCAGCCCTTCTACCTCAAGCTCCATAAAGTCTGACCACTAAATCCCAAAAGGATTTAGACACAAAGTACAGAGTGTTTAAACAACATCTTTAGTATTCAGCCACCTCTGGACAAAATTTACGCAGTTGAACAATCTCCTGCTTGTTAAGCTTTGTGCTGCACACATAAGTCTGTGGGCTAAATGTACAACACACAGCTGAATGCCTGAAAACTAAGCCACAATGACACAATTTAGGTAAATGAGAACGACAGAGGAAAACGTATTCTAGAATCAGCCTGGCTGCCAAATCATACAGTTCATCAGATGCATCATCTAAACTATTCTTATGAAAGCAAATTTTGATGGGGGTTTTGAGAAACTCTTGCAATTCCCTGGTGCAACTTAAGAAAATAAACTAAAATACCAGGCTCTAGTGAGGGGCCTTTTCTCAAGATTGATTTACTTGCCATCATCATCAGTCTAGTTTGACAAAAAATCAGTGGATGCGGTGCAAATATTTTCTGCTGAGGCTGAAACGTAAATAATGACAGTGGAGGATGGGTGACCATAAATAATGACAGTGGAGGATGGGTGGCCATAAATGAGTTCTGAGAGAACATCATTGTTCTTTCTCCAAAAATGCTGCCCAGCCTGCTGAGTATTTCCAGCAGTTTCTGGTAACATTTCAGACCTTTAATAATCCAAATGAAATTTGTTTAGTAGTTCACCATAATACTTTTGAAAATGCACTTGCACATATATCTTCTGCAGTACTATTTGCAGTCAATTGAAAGTTATGCTATTTTAATCAGTTTAAAATATTATAAACATTATTGAACCAATAACTCAGAAATCATCATTTTTTTAAATGTAGGGGCCAATATGGGGCACAGCTTTAAGGTGAGAGGGGCAAAGTTTAAAGGAGATGCGCATATCAGGATTTTGTTTTACAGAGAAGTTGATGTGTGTCTGGAACACGCTATCAGGGGTGGTGGTGAAGGCAGATACGATAGTGGCATTTCAGAGGCTATAAGATAAGTGCATAAGCATGGAAAGGCGGGGTATAGATTATTTGCGGGCAGAGGAGACTTGTTTATCCTGACATTATGTTTGGCACAGACATTGTGGGCCAAAGGGCTTGCTCCTGCGCTGCACTCTTCTCCGTTCTACATTCTATGTCCTATATGGCAAAAGCCCTTCAACAGGAGAGTCCTATTAACTTCTATTAACAGCCTGTAAAGCTGCTGCTTCATAGCATCCAACCTGGATTCAACCCTGGCCTCTTGTGCTGTCTGGATGAAATTTGCACCTTCTCCACGTGACCACATGGGTTTCCTCCAGGTTCTCCGATTGTTTGATTGACAATTAAAAATTGTTGTTAATGTGTGGATAAGCGGTAAAATCAGGGGGAATTGAAGGGAATGCGAGGAGAATAAAAATGGGTTTGGGTAGGATTAGTGTAAAATTGTGTGCTTGATGGCTGAGCAGACTCAGTCGGCTTGAGGGCCTTTTCCATGCTGTATCTCTCCATGACGAGAATATTATGTTGATTGTTATTCCTTCATGGAACTCTAGTTCCTTCTCTTGAACATTCTCCTATTTCACACTCGAATTTACTTTAAATGATTTGGTACCTGCCCTTCTCTTAACATAATGCTCCTTAATTTCCCCACACCCTCCTCATTGATAATCTTATTTCCGTTCCTTTTCTTCCCCTCTTAATTATTCCTTTTTCCCTGTAATTTTCCCTTTCCGTTCTCTCCTTTTATAGCTATAATTTTGTTCCTTCTACTCTACCTCCTTATCTCTTTCCTCTGTATCTGCTGCACTCTTTGATCCAACCCCGCTTTCCCCATCTCTCCCTGTGATGGTGCATATGTATTCACGAAAGGGAATGAAAAAGAGCATCCTTCCACTGTGACTGAGGAATTCCATCCAAACACTCTGATCATCCCTCTTCCATCCATACACATACTGCTACACCTGCCTATGTTTTCTCACATGCTCCAGTCTCTGGCTTTTCACTCTGGTCCCACACTTGGTCCAGATACCCACCACATCAGCCCCTCAGATTCAATCCTGTCTCCCACCAGACCCATCCATGTTCCCCACCATGTTTTCTACCCATACCATATCCCTTCCCCCCCCTCCACGTTCTTTCTCCACTCCCAATCCCGTTACCCATTCCTCTCTCTCCACATCTAATCCCATTCCTCAGTATGCTCCATCCCCACACTTGGTCACATTCAGTCCTCCCAAAGACCTGGCCCTGTTCACCACCACATGCTCTCTCCACGCCTAATCCAGTTCCCCTCCGCGCTCTCTCTATACTCAATGCCATCACCCATTCCTCTCTCCACACACCAGGCCTCAATCTTAGCCATGTTCCTGCCCCAGATGCAGCCCTGTTCTCCCCCCAGATGCAGTCCAGTTCCCTCCACGCCACCGGTCTCAGACTTTGCTATGAAAAAGACCACCCTAACAACATGTTATACGTGCTGTTTCTTCTGTACCTATTGTTTTAGATATTAACTTGATCACTAACTTCACCAGGAACAACAAATAATTAAATATAAATATGAATAATTATAGCCAACTTAATTCTTCACAAATTTCTTCACGATTCTTGATTGGTACAGGTGGCAGAGGTTATGGGGAGAAGGCAGGAGGATGGGGTTAGGAGAGATAGATCAGCCATGATTGAATGGTGGGATAGACTTGATGGGCCGAATGGTCTAATTCTACTCCTACCACTTATGACATGACGAAAATGGGACAGGCTGCTCCATAGTAACTTTCATTAAAGCACTACCTTTAACATCAGGTTGCTTCTCAGACGTTCAAGAAGTGATCAAATCTTCACCTTTCTAATGGGTTTTATGAGATTTTCCCTAATCGTTAATAATCAGTATAGTTTAAAAAAAACCTCAAATTCGAATCCTGTAAGAATATGAACATAATGCTCAGAAACAAGGGTTGACCACTCATCCAATCCTGCCTCCTCCACCACTTAAGATAATGTCTGATCTGACTGTAACATAAATTCCGCAATCTCCTCTGCATGAGGTAGTTAGAATATATCTAACTGCCATAAATTTTCAAATAATTTGCTTCCACCACTCTTCATCAGAATTTGCCGAGTGCTGTCACACTTGTACTCTATATAACTGAAGCACTGATTCAATTCCCTTATATTTAATGATAAAAAAACTTACATTTCATAATTACTTGTGCTTCCTGCACACTAGTCTTTTGCAAATTATACTCTTGGACATCCAGAACCCTCACCATTTAGATAATATCTATCATTATCTTTCTTGTCAACGTGAACAATTTTACCTTTTCTCAGCTCTTTGTCTGCTCACTTAATCAATCGACATTAATGCAGTGCCACTTGCAGAAACTCGGGATCAATCCTGACAGGGATATTGAGGCTCCAGCATCAAATTACAGTTCACCCATGGGCGGAAATCCTGGAGGGGACGGGGTGGGGCCTGTTCCCCCCATGTTTCGAGAGGTGGAGGACAATCCCCCCCATGTTTTGTGAAACATGTTGCAGCAAAACCGCCACCACAGCCTCCGAAGTCAGCTAGCTCTGTGATGGTAAGTCCACAGGCTCTGCGACTGGAGCCCTCGAGGTCGATTCCAGTTAGAGGCCGCCAGCTCCTAGAATCTAACAGCCTGGGACTAGCTGTATTTCCCAGGTCAGCTCGCCTGCCCCGGGACTGGCTGTAGCGCACAGGTCAGCTCGCCTGGCCCGGGACTGGCTGTAGCGCACAGGTCAGCTCGCCTGGCCCGGGACTGGCTGTAGCGCACAGGTCAGCTCGTCTGGCCCGGGACTGGCTTTGGTGCCCAGGTCAGCTCGCCTGGCCCGGGACTAGCTGTAGTTCCCAGGTCAGCTCGCCTGCCCCGGGACTGGCTGTAGCGCACAGGTCAGCTCGCCTGGCCCGGGACTGGCTTTAGTGCCCAGGTCGGCTGGCAGGTCTGGCTGTAGCGCCCAGGTCACCTGCGTGCCCCGGGACTGGCTGCTGTTCCCAGGTCGCAAAAACTAATTGAAAAAAAAAAACGTCTGCAGGCCGGATGATTTCCAGTTACGGGCCGAATCTGGTAAATCTTCTATCCATGCCAAAATGATACCACCTCCTCAATATGCTCTTATTTTCAGTAGTAATCTTCAATGCAGCGCCTTATCAAATGCCTTATGAACATCCACATACTATACAACCCTGCCCCTGTGTTATCCATGGTTAATTCTTTACAGAGGACTCCAATGAATTGGGCCAACAGGATTTCCCTTTCACAAAATCAGGTTTTTGAAGTGCCTTTGTCTAACACTTTTGGTTATTTATATATGGGTGGGAAATCTGAAACTTTCTGTAGATGCTCACTATACCATACTTCAGCTAACATCTTTCTGATGTTGAGTATCACAATCTGATAGCTCAGCAGCGTCAGAGACCAGCCGAGTAGAATTCAAGATTTATGTAACAAGTTCAGTGCTCCTGGTCTCACCCCAAAGGTGCATTAGGCTATTACAATAACCCCCGTTAAAGTTCTGCCACATTCACTCCTAACACTAGATTGGAAAATATCACAACCTTCCTTCCAAATGTCAAATTTATTTTGCTTCAATGTGATCCATCTCCTTCATTTTGTCATCTCTCCCACTTCATTCTTCGAGATGACTAATTAAGAAATATTTGTCAGCAACCAATTGATTGCAGGAGCAACGTTAGTGCCCCCTAAGTTCCACGTGCCTCCTGTAAGGGACCACTCCATGCTTCCATTTAGACTTTAGAGATACAGCGCGGAAACAAGCCCTTCAGCTCACCAAGACCACGCCAACCAATGATCATCCCATACACTAGCACTATGCTACGGACTAGGGACAATGATACCAAAAAGAATTAACCTACAAACCTGTACATCTTTGAAGTGTGGAAAGAAACCGGAGCACCTGGAGAAAACCCACACTGTCACAGCATACAAATTCCGTACAGACAGCACCCATAGTCCAGATCAAACCCGGGTCACTGGCACTGTAATGGGTCTGTTCCACTTAGGTGATTTTTCAGGCTACTGCCGGCGACTGTCAAGTTGCTGGCAGTTACCTGAAAAACCGACAACTGGAACAGCGACTGTCACAGTGGAACACACACACGTCGCTTCCTTCACCAGCCCGTTATGCAGGCGGGGGACAGGGCAAGCGGGGGGAGTGCTGTCTGAGTAAAATTCACACGGTGCAAAGCCAAGGTGAAACAGACACACACCGCGATGAACAGGAAGGTTGGGGCTGTAATTAAGACAGCCAAAGCACAGTGTACGATAAGTCTTTTAAAAGAGGGGGGGGGAGAGGGGGGAGAGGGGGGAGAGGGGGGACCTCAGTGGACATTTAACATTACCGGTCGCTTATCCTTGGTTCTGAAAACTACTGCTTATGGGGGGTTTTCCCCCAATGAGTCAATGAAATTCACCGGTCAGCACCGGCTACAACCTACGACAACCTACGAGAACCTTCGACCTCCTGGGAACCCACTAGGACCTCCTGGCGACCGACATAGGGCACAAGAATTTTCGCTACTCTCCATGGCGGCTTCATTCTAGTCGCCGCAAATTTTTCAACATGTTGAAAAATTCACGGCGACTATAATGAGGCCGCGACTAGTTCCCAGAATGCGGGAACTCTTCACGACCATGAAGGCGACTCCCCGGCAACCACCTGCGAAAATGTAGCGACCATGTGGCGACTTCATAGTCTCCTGCAGTCGCCTAAAAAGTCACCTAATAGGGACAGGCCCATAAGGCAGCAACTCTACCGCTGCACCACTGTGTCACTTCTGCTTCTGACACCTATTTTGATCATGCCATTTTCTCTATTAGTATTCCTGATATATCTTCCCCAGTATTGATTTACTTTGTAGTTGATAGGATTCCTCAACTGTGTCAGTTCCATTTTCAACACTTCTGCTCTCATTCCTTCTCCTCCCTGATTGTTAGAGGTTTCCCATTCTCTCTATTTTTCACACCACTAAGCTCTGCATTCAATGTATCTTGTTCTGTGATTTCCAGTGTGATCATGCCACCAAATAGCACTCCTACTCTCCTCTTCCATCATTTTGACCTTCTGATTCCCTTGTGACATTCAAGTCTATTTCTCAGACTGCCCCTACACTACCATCTTCCCCTTTCAAAGTACATTCCTGATCAACTGCAGGAAATGCGATACAAGCCCCTTTACCACCTCTATTACGTGCACCCAAGACCTCCGACACTCTTTTCAGCTGAACCAGTCCTTGTGCGACTTTAACTGGATTTATCACTCACATTGCAGTCTCCTCCGATTGGGGGTGCAAATGCAGGCTGTGTGACAGTTTTGCAGAACAGTTCCAAGCAGCACAATGAGCTTTCAGTTGTCTTTCACTTCAATGTTTCACCCCTGTATCTCTGTGGCATCTCTGCTTTTGGCTTTCAGCATTGCAGTGTACAGCCCAAGGAACAGCATCTCATTTTTGAGCTTAACACCTTAAAGACTTTCAGCTCAACACCGAGTTCAGGTTCTGATTCCTCTGCTCCCTTTAACAACTCCTTACAACTCAATTTTACTTCATTATCTCTCTCTCGCTCTACAATACTTGCTTCTCACCATCAAATTTTATGCGATTTAATTTTTGCCTTTCATTCTCATTACCTCCCCTTCGTTATCCCCTCCTCCATTTTCATGCCTCCAATGTCCGTTTTAAGTTACTATATCTCCAAAACTCTTCTCGGTTCTGACAATAAGTCATGAACTTAAAACTCTGTTTATCTCTTCAGATGTGTTTCCTGACGTGCAGAAATGATAGCATTTTCATTTATTGTTTCCACGTTAAAAACTGTGGAGAGGTAGCCGTCTTCTGCTTTATATTTCTACAGCTCTAGAGTGGGCCACAGTTTGGGAGTATGGTGTGAAAGCGATCATCAACCATGGAGTATAAGTATCTCCATACTCCATCATTCTAAAGTGGTTGGCTATCCATCGACAGAAAATTGCCAATGACATTTGTGAAAACAAACCAAAATCAAATTCAGCATCAACTGTAAGGATAAACAAAAATTAAATCTCATTACACTTGAGTTTGGACAAATTAACTTAGTGCCTCCATAATGTTTGGGACAAGGACCCATCATTTATTTATCTGTACTCCACAGTTTGAGAGTTGTAATAGAAAAAAATCACATGTGGTTAAAGTGCACATTGTCAGATTTTAATAAAGGACATTTTTATACATTTTGGTTTCACCATGTAGAAATTATAGCAGTGTTTATACATAGTCCCCCCATTTCAGGGCGCCATAATGTTTGGGACACAGCAATGTCATGTAAATGAAAGTAGTTATGTATAGTATTTTGTTGCATATCCTTTGCATGCAATGACTGCTTGAAGCCTGCAATTCATGGACATCACCAGTTGCTGGGTGTCTTCTCTGGTGATGCTCTGCCAGGCCTGTATTGCAGCCATCTTGAGCTTTTGCTTGTTTGGGGGCTAGTCCTCTTCAGTTTTCTCTTCAGCATATAAAAGGCATGCTCAATTGGGTTCAGATCGGGTGATTGACTTGGCCAGAATTAACCATTTTCTAGCTTTGAGAAACTCCTTTATTGCTTTAGCTGTATGTTTGGGATCATTGTCTTGCGGTAGAATGATCCGCCGGACAATGAGTTTTGAGGCATTTTTTGAACTTGAGCAGATAGGATGTGTCTATACACTTCAGAATTCATTGTGCTACTACCATCAGCAGTTGTATCATCAATGAAGATAAGTGAGCCAGTACCTTCAGCAGTCATACATGCCAGGCCATAACACTCCCACCACCATGTTTCACAGATAATAATAATAATAATAATACATTTTATTTATGGGCGCCTTTTACCAAAGTCTCAAGGACACCTTACAGAGTTTAACAAGTAAGAAACATATAATCGGAGTAAAATAAATTATAAAGACATCACCAGTACACAAATTAAAGACAGAATTCGATCCAAAGACAGCAAAAAAAATAAAAAATAAAATAAAATCAGAAACACAATGTGAAGAGAGAGCAGCGGCAGCTAAACCGCGACAGATGAGGTGGTATGCTTTGGATCTTGTGCAGTTCCTGCTCTCCTCCACACTTTTCTCTTGCCATCACTCCGATATAAGTTAATCTTCGTCTCATCTGTCCTCAAGACCTTTTCCAGAACTGTGGTTGTTCTTTTAAGTACTTCTTGGCAAACTGTAACCTGGCCATCCTATTTTTGCGGCTAACCAGTGGTTTGCATCTTGCAGTGTAGACTCTGTATTTCTGTTCATGAAGTCTTCTGCGGACAGTGGTCATTGACAAATCCACACCTGACTCCTGAAGAGTGTTTCTGATCTGTCGTACAGGTGTTTGGAGATTTTTCTTTATTATCGAGAGAATTCTTCTGTCATCAACTGTGGAGGTCTTCCTTGGCCTGCCAGTCCCTTTGCGATTAGTAAGCTCACCAGTGCTCTCTTACTTCTTAATGATGTTTCAAACTGATGATTTTGGTAAGCCTAATGCCCCTGTCCCACTTAGGAAACCTGAACGGAAACCTCTGGTGACCTTGCGCCCCACCCAAGGTTTCCATGAGTTGCCAGAGGTTTTGGTCACTCGCTTGGAAAGCCTCGACCAAAGTGTGAGCTGCATCTTCTGACCAAAGATCCTACAGGATCTTTGCTACCGCCCGCACACACACACACACACACACACAAACACATTGTGAAGGTGGGGGCCAGGGACAGCAGAGGAGCGCTGTCTGCGCGATGAAGAGGAAGGTAAACGGCTGCCACAGAGCACGGTAAGTCCTTTAGAGATGGGGGGAGAGAAGGGGAGAGAGAAGGGGGAGAGAGAGAAGGGGAGAGAGAGAAGGGGAGAGAGAGAAGGGGGAGAGAGAAGGGGGAGAGAGAAGGGGGAGAGAGAAGGGGGAGAGAGAAGGGGGAGAGAGAAGGGGGAGAGAGAAGGGGGAGAGAGAAGGGGGAGAGAGAAGGGGGAGAAGACAGTTTTAAGAAGTTTAATAAAGTTAGCGGGCATTCTACCTTCTGCCGGATCTTCTAGGTCCTGAAAACTCCAATGAGCCAATCAAAATGGCCGGTCAGCAAAGGAGATGGCCTTCGACTGCCTGTAAGTAAATAGCAACCCCACTCTACTGGCTTCGACCAAACGGCAACCTATTTTTAGTCTAGGCCGGTTTTGATTTTGTTTAAATAATCGAAGGAACATAGAAGAAGCCTCAACCATGCGGAAACCACTTTCGCCCATTAGGGAGAGTGACCAAAACCTCCGGGAACCTCATGGAAACCTTGGGTGGGGCGCAAGGTCACCAGAGGTTTACGTTCAGGTTTCCTAAGTGGGACAGGGGCATAAGGCTTGGCTGATGTCTCTAACAGTTTTATTCTTATTTCTCAGTCTCATAATGGCTTCTTTGACTTTCATTGGCACAACTTTGGGCCTCATGTTGAGAAACAGCAACAAAAGTTTCCAAAGGTGATGGAAAGACTGGGTGCTGAGAGCTATCTTATACCTGCATTAAGGAGGCAATTAAACACACCTGAGCAATTATAAACACCTGTGAAGACATGTGTCCCAAACATTATGGTGCCCTGAAATGAGGGGACTATGTATAAACACAGCTGTAATTTCTACATTGTGAGACCAAAATGTATAAAAATACCCTTTAATAACATCTGACAATATGCACTTTAAGCACATGTAATTTTTTATATTACAAATCTCAAATTGTGGAGTGCAGAGGCAAATAAATAAATGATGGGTCTTTGTCCCAAACGTTATATATGTTTGTAAAAGGAATTAAAAACCAATGTATTTGCACAATTCATTTTAGGGTTAGCCATGCTGCACGTGGCGCTTTGCATGTTACACAAACCAGCATCTGCACATAAGGAGACATCATACAAATTAGCAGCCCCAAAAATTTGCAATGATGAAAAATTTGATCCTTAAAAAATTATAATAAAGTGGCTAACCAAGGGAAAGAAAATTTTAAAAAGCTAACATAAACAGTTTTCCATTTGTTTCGGAGCAGTATTAAAGATAATAATCTTTTGAAAATTACAGCATAAAAATGAACAGATGAAAAGTTGAAAAAGAGTTTGAAGGGAAATTAAGGATATTTTATAAATCAAAATATTTTTAACATCTTCATTACTGCCTGTAAAATTATTTTGGTAATTTCTTCAAAGGAACTCTAGAAGATTCAATAGTTACATAAACTGACAAACTATCTACACTAAAATGAACTAATGAATGGTTTCTGCACCAGGACTGCATTTTAGAGGCAGTATTGCAAAAGAACCCAAGTTAGATGGAAGCTCATCAATTTGAAATATTTAATATTATATTCCCTCTTCTTTGATATTGATTGCTATTTCCAGCATTTGCTTTTATTTAGTGTTTGTGTCCTAAATTCAGTTATCCAATAGTTACTGGAAAATAAAAGTAGAAAATGAATTAAAATTGTTTGATTTAATTTCCCCCATTCCTTCCAGACTGTGGTGAGTCATGCTGGTTTCCAGTTTCATTAAGCGTTGGCAGACTTCCAATGCTTTGTCCAGCTTTATACGCTTTGTCAATGAGCCTCGGCAATGAGTACTGATTTCCTACCTAACCATGGGGGACATCACCAGATTTGCTTTCTGGCCTAAACTAGTTTGAGTCTAAACTGGCTGGTTCCAGTACAGTTACAATATTGGTATTTTCACCAAAATCACTGAGGAGGTTACAGTTTTGTCAGGAACACCCGGCTCTAAACAAGGATCAAAGAGCAGAAATGTAAGAGGTAGAGTGAGAGTGAATGCCCATGATATTGAGATGGCATTTGGCCACTTTACCCAGGCATCAAGGAGCACCAGTGAGACTGAAATAATGGGCACCATTGAAATCAATACTCCAGTAGTTGGATTTGTACCTCATACAAAGGAAGAAGGGGTATGGTTCATGAAGGTCTAACATTGTAGTCCCAGGACATCACAGCAGCAGTTCCTCAGGAGTGTCCTAGGTGTATCGTCAATGAGCTTCTACCATCAGGTTACAGATGCTTGCGGATGATTGCACAATGTTCAATTTGTTTTACAACTACTCAGCAAAGAAGCAGACCACACTGCATGCAGCAAGATCTAATCAACATTCAGGCATGGGAATAACATTCCTGCCAGACCATCTACCGATAGAGTGTCTAACCACCTATGGAGTCCAATGGAGCATTCCATTTGAGTGAATGAGTACAGCTCCAACAGCACTCAAGAAATATGACACAATTAAGGACATGGCAATCCATTCCAATGGAAGCCCATTAACCCCTACTTAATAATTCCTTCCAACACTGGCGTACAAAGGCTGCATTCTGAAGCCTTCAACACGCTTTGTGCTTACTGTGCATGCTACGCAGACCACATCTCAGACTCAGTGATCACTGCCACCAAAAAGGACAAGGATAGAAGGAACATGGAAACCCTACTAAGTACAAGTACAATTCCCCTTCTACATTGCATACCATCTTAATCTGGAATTATATCGGTACCCATTCTAAATCCTGGAACCAATACTACTGTGGGAGTACGTGCACCAGAATGAAGTTTCTCGCTATCTCAAGGACAATTAGGGATAAATAATGAATGCCAGGCTTATCAGTGATATCCAGATTCTGCAAAATGAATGAATGAAAACAACAGAATAACTAGATAAAAAGAGCAGGGGATTTATCTAATGTTTCCACTCATTGGACCAGGGATAAAAACAGTTCCAGTGGAGATTAGCTAGTTTGATTTACTATTTAACACAGTTGACATAACACTAAGCAATAGGCCTAGATATTTTGAGAGCTCATGTCTGCATTTGGCCTATCAGGAATAGAGTGCTGACAGCTGGGATAATGACAAATCCAACTGACCTCCCCTAACACAACACGAGACATAGGCAGTAATGGATGCCATGAAAGGAACAATGACATTTGCTTCACTGAAGTTTCCAGGAAAAAGGAATCTGAATGGTCAGACCTATAATACCACTCCAGATGCTTAATCATGCTATTGACTACCCTCTGATAAATACTGAAGAGTCACACAATTGTAGTGTAGGATCAGAGAAAATTGAACTGGACAATTAGCTCTATATATTCAGACAAAATAAAAGCTCACCTAGCCCAGTGGTCCTGCATAATTCTTTTTGCAAATAACTGTGAAGTGTTGCACTGAGCTAAAGTTCCTGATGGCTCAGCAACAGTCAGGCTGTTATTTTTTTACAAAATCACCAATGTTCAAGAATTTGTAAGATTTCTGTCTATATCTTTCCCTACTGGTGGAACTGCCTGACCAGAGGTGGCAAGACATGGAATACATGTGGGAATGAGGGTCATAGAGTCACAGTCATGCAGTGTGGAAATAGGCCCCTCAGCCCAACTTGCCACACAGACCAACATGTCCCATCTACACTAGACCCACTTGGCTGAATTTGGTCCATATCACTCTAAACCTGTCCTATCCATGTACCTGTCTAATGGCTTCTAAAAATGTTGCAAGTTTAGCGGATTGAGAATGGGGAAGGGGACGAGAAAGGGGATTGAGAGGTGTTTGTACACAAAAATCTCACGCTATTAGGTGAAACATGTGTAGGAAATCACTGCAGATGAATCAATACTCTTCCATGTGGAAGTGCATTTGGACAAAGGCACTGAGGGAAACAAAGACACTGAAAGTGTTCTGGCTGAGGCTTCAATGTCTAGCACCCAGTGTAGCTCAGTAATGCCAGCTTTGCCAGAAAGCTTAAGGACAGTAGATGCCAGACTTGGCATGTGGCAGATGGTAAGAAAATCGAGGGGAGAAACTTAGACTCATCCCAAACTGGCCCTTAAGGCCACCTTATCAAGAGTGACTACAGTACAGTTCTGGCAGATATGATCCTATCATATTACACAGACAGCATGCATGAGTTAAATGGGTTGGTTCAGATTTGGAGTCAATCCCATTTAGAACAGTAAAACGGGGAAAGTATATAAAGCATTAGTGATAATTTTTCAAAACTCTTTAGATTCTGGAGTAGTTCCTGAGGATTGGAGGGTAGCAAACGTAACCCCACTTTTTAAGAAGGGAGGGAGACAGAAAACGGGGAATTACAGACCAGTTAGTCTAACATCGGTAGTGGGGAAACTGCTAGAGTCAGTTATTAAAGATGGGATAGCAGCACATTTGGAAAGTGGTGAAATCATTGGACAAAGTCAGCATGGATTTACAAAAGGTAAATCGTGTCTGACGAATCTTATAGAATTTTTCGAGGATGTAACGAGTAGAGTGGATAGGGGAGAACCAGTGGATGTGTTGTATCTGGACTTTCAGAAGGCTTTCGACAAGGTACCACATAAGAGATTAGGATACAAACTTAAATCACACGGTATTTGGGGTTCAGTATTGATGTGGATAGAGAACTGGCTGGCAAACAGGAAGCAAAGAGTAGGAGTAAACGGGTCCTTTTCACAATGGCAGGCAGTGACTAGTGGGGTACTGCAAGGCTCAGTGCTGGGACCCCAGCTATTTACAATTTATATTAATAACCTGGATGAGGGAATTGAAAGCAACATCTCCAAGTTTGCGGATGACACTAAGCTGGGGGGCAGTGTTAGCTGTGAGGAGGATGCTAGGAGACTGCAAGGTGACTTGGATAGGCTGGGTGAGTGGGCAAATGTTTGGCAGATGCACTATAATGTGGATAAATGTGAGGTTATCCACTTTGGTGGCAAAAACGGGAAGGCAGACTATTATCTAAATGGTGGCCGATTAGGAAATGGGGAGATGCAGCGAGACCTGGGTGTCATGGTACACCAGTCATTGAAAGTAGGCATGCAGGTGCAGCAGGCAGTGAAGAAAGCGAATGGTATGTTGGCCTTCATAGCAAGAGGATTTGAGTATAGGAGCAGGGAGGTTCTACTGCAGTTGTACAGGGTCTTGGTGAGACCACACCTGGAGTATTGCGTACAGTTTTGGTCTCCAAATCTGAGGAAGGACATTATAGCCATAGAGGGAGTGCAGAGAAGGTTCACCAGACTGATTCCTGGGATGTCAGGACTTTCATATGAAGAAAGACTGGATAGACTTGGCTTATGCTCGCTAGAATTTAGGAGATTGAGAGGGGATCTTATAGAAACGTACAAAATTATTATGGGGTTGGACAGGCTAGATGCAGGAAGATTGCTCCCGATGTTGGGGAAGTCCAGGACAAGGGGTCACAGCTTAAGGATAAGGGGGAAATCCTTTAAGACCGAGATGAGGAAAAACTTTTTCACACAGAGAGTGGTGAATCTCTGGAACTCTCTGCCACAGAGGGTAGTTGAGGCCAGTTCATTGGCTATATTTAAGAGGGATTTAGATGTGGCCCTTGTGGCTAAGGGGATCAGGGGGTATGGAGAGAAGGCAGGTACGGGATACTGAGTTGGATGATCAGCCATGATCATATTGAATGGCGGTGCAGGCTCGAAGGGCCGAATGGCCTACTCCTGCACCTATTTTCTATGTATCTATGTATCTATTATGATATAAATGATATAAAGTATTATGGGCTAATAGTAGAATTGTATTCCATTCCCCACCTTCAAAGCACAGCCTCTCTCTATCATCAAGCTTAGAAACCAAGTCCCAAAGCAGAACTAGACATGCTTAAAAATGTGTAGGAAGGAACTGCAGATGCCGGTTTATACCGAAGATACACACAAAATGCTGGAGTAACTCAACAGGACAGGCAGCTTCTCTGGAGAAAATGAATAATGACATTTTGTGTTGGAACCCTTCTTCAGACTGGAGTCACCTATTCCTTTTCTCCAGAGATGCTGCCTGACCTGCTGAGTTACTCCAGCATTTTCAGTCTGTCATATTTAAAAAATAAGGTACAAATCAGGTGAAATCATGACACAGGGCTAAATGTGTGATGAATAATCCTTCTATCGCCAGATAAAGGGTCACATTAACAAAACTCCAGTCCTGCCATGCCCAGATGCGGATAGCAGTGGGGAATTAAACAATTAACTGGAGGGGAAGAAAGAGGAGGAGATGGAAGCTCCAAGGACACTCCATCCTGAGTGATGGCAAGGACCACCAGTTGAGTACAAAGGGAAGGGAAAAATAATAAAGAATTTGCATCCACTTTTAGCCTGAGGTACTGAGTGGATGATACATTGTGTCCATCTCCTCGATGCTAAATCAGGAGAGGGGTTGCTAAAGGGCCTGTCCCACTTACACAATTTTTTCGGCGACTTGCCAGCACCCGTCATAGTTGCGGCAGGTTGCCAAAATTTTCAACATGTTGAAAATCCAGCGGCGACCAGAAAAAGGTTTGACTCTTTGGGCCGCTACTCACGACCATACAGGCGTCACCCCGCGACATGTCATGAGTAGTGGCCCAAAGAGTCCTACCTTTTTATGGTCGCCACTGGATTTTCAACATGTTGAACATTTTCAGCCACCTGCTGCGACTAATGACGGGTGCCGACAGTCACTGGAAAAATCGCGTAAGTGGGACAGGCCCTTTGCACCATTTGCAAATTCCATAGCAAGACCAACAGCAGAACTACTGCTGCCTATCTTGCTGCTAACTTGGTATGGTCGCTGCTGGGAACTGTTCGATCTGTGAGATTTTGAATTGTGCCACAGGACACATTCATGCACATAGTTATTGTTCCTCCTCAGCAAGCAGCATTGAAATCACAAGCTATCCGATGCTAAAGATATGAAACCAATGCATGAGTTATTTTACGAAACTAAAAACAGAATTTTCAACTTAAATTTAGGTATTAAAAAAAAAAAAAAAATCAGGATTTTAAAATCTAGCTTTTAATCAGGGGATATTAGTACCTGGAAAAAATTGAATGAATATCAAATGAAATGTCATTAATGTTTATTTCGCTAAATATGCTTCCTATGGCTTCTACCCCATTATCAGACATGCCATCTCAATGATTTTCAATTTCCTGCAATTATTAGTTTTTCATTCTTATTTCTAAATCCAGGAGAATATACCAATCACTGATGGATTGATGAGTTTCGGAAAGCATTCTGTAATTAAAAGGGCCATTAAACTGGGCTGATAGCATATGGTGGTAGTTTAACAATGACTAATGCACTTTCCCATTAGAAATCCAGTCTTTAATAACTGATTGCATTTCTTGTAACAACTGACAGGTATTTTATCAAATAGAATGTTTTTCTAATAAATTCTTCAGAAGCTAGACTGAGATTCGAAGCACGAATGTTTTTACAGATGTTTGACAGTATACTGCAAAGTTCCTGCTCCTGCTTGTGAATGTCTCATCAGATAATCTTTGCCTGTTGCAAGATCACTCAATGGATTTAACAAATCACTTTGACATATCTTGGAAGATAAAGCATTTGGTTATGGACTATCTTGTGACCTTTTTGGAAAAAGAGACCATTGAGCATGAAGTATTATCTTCCCTTTTGTTTTTAAGTCAAGAAGCCAGTACTGGTGTTGCTAGAAGAAACAAGGAATTGCAGATGCTGGTTTCAAAGGAAATACTCAAAATGCTGAAGTAACTCAGCGAGTCAAATAACACAACAGTCTGAACAAGGATCCTGGCAAGAAACGTCACCTATCTATGTTCTGCAGGGATGCTATCTGACCCGCTGAGTTACTCCAGGATTTTGTGTCTTTCTTTAGTATTGTGCAAATCCTGCAAACTTCCATCTCCTCACCTCCTAAGAGATGGGATTCATTTCAGTTAATTCACCAGTTAATCCAGTTGATGATCTCTGGTCTGCGTAACACTCAGCCAATTGATTGCATATCTAACCATCCAAAGTTGGAATGTAAAACATCCAGTGTTGACTCTTGCAATTATGTGTGAATACACTCACAAATGCTCTTAGTTAGTCCTGGAACTGCATTCCACTCCCTCATCGTCACTACTACCATCACCATCCTCCAACACACACATGCACGCACATGAACAACATACAGAAACATACATTACTTTCATCTAGCTGTGGTACACTAGGTATTTAATGTTGTGTGTCCCAAAGCATGGCACTAAACATGAGCCTAGTAGAAGGTTGTACTGGAAAGTTTGCCACAACTTAAAATGTCTTTGATACCATTGGCATGAGCCCCAGTGAATGAAGGTGAAGGCAAGCAATCAATCATCCTGTACAGCACATTAGCAATTGCTTGAAGTTATCCATTAGGCATCTCACAGCACTGGCAAATACCGCCAATGCTGTCTCCGCAAATCTTCAAATTCACCAGAAGAATAAGCAAACCAACGTCAATGCCCCAGGCCAACATTCCCAGCATTGAGGCCTTAGTTATCTCGATCAACTATGATGGACAAACCATATTTGTCTGCCAACATAACTCCCAAAACGATACGACATTCCAAGCTCCATTAGGGAGAGAGATCTGCCCTCAGGAGCAGAGACAAGGAATCAAGTATGTGCCCAAAGCTTCCAAGAGTGCAAACTTTCTTTTGATTCCGGTGAAAACTTTGGTGGGACAGGAGAATTCAAGTTGGCATTGAGAATCTCCACATTGTACAATACGATACGATAGAACTTTATTTATCCCAGGAGGGAAATTGATCTGCCAACAGTCATAAAGTTGGGAGACATCAAAGCCCTATACAAATTTCAGAGGATCACACCTCACAAACTACCCAGCCTCCTGTTCTATTAACCCCATTCTGTCAAAGCTAGAGGAAGAGTCCATGGTTCCTGCATTCACCTCATTAACCACCACAGAGACGACAAAACTGGTGAAAGCAAATTAGCCTTGATCCCCAGGGATTGTCTGAGAAAATGAACGACAATATATTATCATACAGGATGCACAAAAGTGCAAGTATATATTTAAAATAACACATTATAGAAAAGTGCAAATATAATTTTAAAGATACCTAATAATCAAATTTTCAGTTCCTTAGTCGCAAACATGAACAACTTATTTGAACTGAATTTTCACATTTGTTTTTTGTACATTTCCATTGATTTTTTAACAATAAGAATTTATTGGATGATTCTACACTCCAAGAGGAGCAACATGGTTGGAAGGGCACTGGAAATTGGTTTTCATTATGCAGTTCTGATCCTCTTGTTCCTCAGGAATAGGCCATTGTGTTCTTCAAACCTCACCAATTATAGAGTGAGATCATGGTTACCTTTATACCTCAGCTACACTTTCTTTCAGAAATGCCATATTCCTTGATTCCTATAATATCTAAAAATCTATTGGTTTTTGATGAACAAACTCAGAGGCTGAGCTTCACAGTTGCCTTGGGTATGGAATTCTAAAGTTCCATGATACTCAGGGTGAAGAAAGTTTCATGCCTGCCCCATCTGGCTGAGCTCCTATGTTTGTTCTTATTCCTGCATCAACCCAGTGAAACCGCTTGAGAATATTTCAAATAGTTGTACATTTCAATTAGATCGTCTCTGTAAAAGACATTTGGACAGGTACATGGATTGGAAAGGTTTAGAGGGATATGGGCTAAACATGGGCAAGCATAGACGAGTTGGACAAAAGGGCCTGTTTCTGTGCTATATGACTCTATGACTCCCATTCTTCTACACCGAAGGGAGTACAGATCTTGTTGTCTTAATCATTCCACATAAAGTAATCACTCTCATCCCAGGTATCAATCTGGGATCCTTTGTTGAACTTCCACTATCGCAAGTACATCCTTCGTTTGGTAGGGAGACCATTCTGGCATTCAATATTCCAACTGGCGTTTCACCAGGGATCAACATCATTTCAGAAAGACACTCATCTGAGACACTCTGACTTATTTGCCACTGCAAGTTCTTCTTTCTATACTTTTTCTGTGGTCGATATTAAATGTTTGATTTATTTGCTATTTCCTTATTCCCTAAAATAATTTTGTGAAGTAAGCAGAATGTCTCCCTTTTACATATATTTACGATAATTTATGGTTGGCTTTCATGTTTCTTGTTCTATTCATCTGCTTTTCCTTTCCCCATTAATTTCTTGTTCCTCCTGTGGTGAATTAAAGTTGCCCAGTCTTCAGGCTTACTGCTCTTTTTGGCAGCAAGTTTTCCTTTTGATATAACACTATTTTTTAATTTATTTTATTAGTCACAGCAGTATCATTTTTTTGCATATTAAAGGGATATTAATTTATTGTGAGATAGACACAAAAATACTTGAGTAACTTAGTGGGTCACGCAGCATTTCTGGAGAAAAGGAACAGCTGACGTTTCAGGTCGAACCTTCCCTCAGACTGAAGTCCCAGCAGACTGAAGAAGGGTTCTGACACAAAATGCCACAAATTTATTTTCTTCGGAGATGCTGTCTGACCCGCTGAGTTACTCCAGCATTTTGTGTCTATCTTTGGTATAGACCAGCATCTGCAGTTCCTTTCGACACATTGCAATTATTGTAACCTATCTACTAATTCTTCAATTGATGGTCATTGCTTGTTTACTATCACGTTTTTAGGATCGCCTCCATTTCTACCATAGCTTGCTTAGTTCAGATTAAAAACCCTGGTTTCAAAGTTAACTAAATCACTTTCAGTCTTGACATACAATTCCATCATATGTGGACCACTCTCCTCTTAACTTTCTCTCAGAACACAATACTCCATTTAAAATAACCTGTTCACTCATTGTGAATAACATGTTCACTTCAACATTTATATAGATGAAAATCATCTCACATACAGGTCATGAATTCATCCATCACACTGTTACAAACTCCTTTTATTTGCCCACTCTAAAATGTACTCAGTTTCATGTCTTCCACAATTTATTGTACTACACTTGTTACATGCAACTTTGAGATTTGATTCATCCAACACCCTAAGCTACCATTATTCTTTGGGGGACTATGAAGAATTCCCACCAATGTTTACTGCTCTTTATTATTTTTTTGCTCTACTCAGATTGATTCCAATTGATTTTCTGAGCTCATGGTCATATCTCACACAACAAACCACAAGGGTCGTGTTCATCTCTTACTGTAATGATTACCTGGAACCAATTACAATGGCCAAATAATGTGAAGTAGCTCGTAAAAGATAAAACTAAAGTGTTAAAGTTGATAGCATAATGGAAAAGAATGCTGTTTCCATGAACTTGAAACTATGAATGACACGGTTCAAGCAATCTCCTACATTTATCCAGATTAAGCAATATTTGGAGCTCAAAACAAAGCCATTTTGGAAGTAATTTTAACATTCCTTCCTTTTAAAAAAAATCAGAATTTGTGGGTGGAATTTCATGAGATTTTGTGTGCAGGGATGTACATTATCACGGCTCAAAAACATATGATTTTGGATACCAGAATATCCTCAATATATTGTGCCTGTCTATCAATTCTTGCAACTGAAATGATGGAATTATGAGGGCTCACCCACAGGCTAATCAAGTCAAGAGTGTTTTATTGTCATATGTCACAATTAGGACAATGAAATTCTTACTTGCTGCAGCACAACAGAGTATGTAAACATAGTACATAATGGGAGAAAAAAAGTGCAGTGTGTATGTATTGTTCAGTGTGTATATATACTCAATAAATAAACAAATATAGTGCAAAAATTATAATAGTCTGTTGTAGTTCAGAGCTTATTCGTTGTAGTGTTTAATAGCCTGATGGCTGTAGGGAAGAAGCTGCTCCTGAACCTGGACGTTACAGTTTTCAGGCTCCTGTACCTTCTTCCCGATGGCAATGGTGAGATGAGTGTGTGCCAGGATGGTGTGGGTCTTTGATGATGTTGGCAGCCTTTTTGAGGCAGTGACTGCGATAGATCCCTTCTATGGTGGGGAGGTCAAACCCAGTGATGGACTGGGCAGTGGTCACAACTTTTTGCAGTCTTTTCCGCTCCTGGACGTTCAAGTTGCCGAACTAGGCCATGATGCAAGCAGTCAGAATGCTCTCTACTGTGCACCTGTACAAGTTCAAGAGAATCCTCTGTGACATACCGAATCTCCGTAATCTTCTCAGGAAGTACAGGCGCAGATGTGCCTTCTTTACAATTGCATCAGTGTGCTGGGTTCAGGAAAGATCTTCGGAAATATGCACGCCCAGGAATTTGAGGTTTTTGACCCTCTCCACCATCGTCCCATTGATGTGAACAAGATTGTGGGTCCTTATCCTTCCCCTTCCAAAGTCCACAATCAGTTCCTTGGTTTTACTGATGTTGAGAGCCAGGTTGTTGCGCTGGCATATTTGGTCAATCGGTCAATTTCACTTCTATACTCTGTCTCATCACCATCTGGAATTCGTCCAACAACAGTGGTGTCGTCGGCAAACTTGATGATGGAGTTTGCACTATGTTCAGTTACCCAGTCATTGGTATAGAGTGAGTAAAGCAGGGGGCTGAGCACGCAGCCTTGAGGTGCTCCCATACTGATTGTTGCTGAGGATGAAATATTTCTGCTAATTCGAACAGACTGTGGTCTGTGGATGAGGAAGTCGAGGATCCAATTGCAGAGGGATGCGCAGAGACCCATTTCGGTGAGCTTGGTAACCAGCTTGGAGGGGATGATGGCATTGAACGCCGAGCTGTAGTGTATAAACAACAGCCTGACATAGGTGTTTATATTGTCCAAGTGGTCCAATGCGGAGTGGAGAGCCAGTGAGATCGCATCCTCCGTTGACCTGTTGTGGTTGTAGGCGAAATGTAGTGGGTCGAGGTTCTTGTCGAGGTAGGAGATGATATGTACCATAAGCAACCTTTCAAAGCACTTCATCACCACAGACGTTAGTGCCACTGGTCGATAGTCATTGAGGCACGTCACCTTACTCTTCTTGGGCACCGGTATTATTGATGCTCTCTTAAAGCAGGTGGGAACCTCAGATCTCAGAAATGAGAGGTTAAAAATGTCCGCAAAACTCCAGCCAGTTGATCCGCACAGGTTTTGAGAACTCGACCGGGAACACCATCAGGTCCGGGCGCTTTCCGAGGGTTCACCCCCCTGAAGGATCTCCTGATGTCGGCCTCTGTGACTGACTGTAATACCATCAGTGCGAATGGGGGCTCGGGAAGGCACATCAGTTCTCCCTATCAAAGCGTGCGTAGAATGTATTGAGCTCGTCTGGGAGTGATGCTTCGCTGTCGTTTGAGCTGCCTCCTGATTTCACCTTGTAGCAGGTGACGGCATTCAAGCCCTGCCACGGTTGCCGAACATCAGACTCATCCTCCAGCTTCGAGCAGAGGTCCCTTTTGGCCTTTTTGATGGCCTTGTCAAGGTGATATCTGGACTTCTTAGAGACCTCTGCGTCACCAGACCTGAATGTCCGGGGCCTGGTCTTAAGCAGAATACAGATATGAATGATCAATTTTACTTTTCACCCAATTAAAATTTGGAGAGGGAATAACAAACTTTTGTTTTTTATGTTCTTACATTTTTATTAATCCAGACATATGAATTGTGTTTTAGTTTTAGAGATATACCATAGAAACAGGTGTACCTTCGATTTTCCAGCATCTGCAGTTCCTTCTTTAATACCATAGAAACAGGTTCTTTAGCCCACTGATTCTAAACCGACCATCAATCACCCATTTACACCAATTCTATATTATCTGCAACCACTCCCATCACACAGGGGGGCAATTTACAGTGGCCAATTAACCTACAAACCCGCATGTATTTGGGATGTAAGAGGAAACTGGAACACCCAGAGGAAACCCATGTGGTCATTGGGAGAATGTAGAAACTCCACACACAGCACCCAAAGTAACCTAGCTCTCTGGCACTGTGGGGGAAGCAACTCTACCAGCTGCCCTGTTTCACTATTGAATGCATCTTCATGGGTTCAATAGGAATATTAAAATCTTGGCATGTTCTTAATGTTGCTGTTGCACGTGGCTAATAGCTATATGGCTGAATCTTTAATTTTCAAACTTAAGGATTCTGGGTTTACAATTCATCTAGACCCTGTTATTTTTGACATTCTGACTTAAATAAGTAAGAATTACAGAACATTTTAAGATTAAATTGACATCAGCGAATGAGACAATTGAAGTTCGTAACTGGAAACTCACTTGCTCTCTCAATTTTTGCATCTCCTTTTTTGAAGGTATAATTCAATGAAGCTATCCTTTCCAAAAAATGCTTCCAACACCCATTCAGGTAGTGCATTGGATTTCATAAGTTTCCTCAGTGCAGTGGAAAATATGTCTCTCCTCCCAAGAAGGGTCCAAATTCAAAACATCCATCCATTCCCTGCAGATGCTGCCTGAACTGCTGAGTTCCTCCAGCACTTTGGGGTTTTCTTGCTCAGGATTGCAGCATCTGCAGTTTCTTGTTCTCCTCTGCATCTGTCACTAGTAATTTGAAAACCCAAATTGGTCTCAAATCAAAATCTAAACACTTGACCCTAGATTCTACAATTAGAAGCAACCAAATGGCATCTGACATCCACCACACTTATAATTGCCTAGGGTAAGAGGAACAGCAAAAATCAGCCCTTAGGAGTCAATGCAGGATATTGGGGACGTGAATAATCCTGGGACAACTCTAAGTGTGCAAACTAATCAAAGAATCCTCATTGCAGTGCACAGTCTAAACCAGGGAGAGTAAGTGAGTGCATAACTGAATGTACTGAAAGTGAGAGGAAAAGATGACAGCATTGCCTGGGCATGTGCGCATGCAAGAGATAGAGAGAAATTATTAAAATGTTAAAACAAATAAAAAAAATTGAAAGTCTCCATCAATAATGAAAGTCTGAAAGAATGAAGCTGCATACTCATGAAGTAAAGATTCAGTACCTGAAAATAGACACAAAATGCTGGAGAAACTCAGCAGGAGAGGCAGCATCTCTGGAGAGATGGAATGAGTAACGTTTTGGGTCGAGACCCTTCTTCAGACCCCGACACCTTCAGTACCTTAAACATTGCTAGATCATATAATTTATCATGTTGAATTTGCCTATACTCAAATGGACAAGCCACAACATCTCATGGCATATTTAATGAATAGTCACTGCAGCCTATTTTTATTTGTTTTTACTGAATTTTCACAGCAAAATATCAAAGTAGCAATGTTAGAAAAGCAAAAGAAAAAAAAATCACAGCAACTTGCTGATTTCTGTGTTTGATTACAAAAGGTGCAGATGCAAGTTATTGGTTGATTAACTCATAGTAAATGAGCATTGATGTCTCAAGGCTCTGTCTTACCTGTTTGCGGTCATCGGCGGTGAAGCGCGGCATCGCCGGTAGCGAGGACCGCGCGGAAACGGCGAGAGCGGCGAGCCTATCCACCGGAGCGCCGCACGGATGCTGCACGGGGGCCGAGTTAATTCAAACACGGCGGGTCCCACGTGCTTGCGGTAAGTAAAAAAAGGGCGGGCCGACTGCGATGACGTCGGCCCGCCGCACGTGACTCACCAGCGGCGGCTGTGGCGGTGGCCATCCTGATCGCGGCGCTGTAGCGGTGGCTGTGCCTGCGGCCGTGCAGCACACGTGCTTCACTGGCGGCAGCACGTGCGTCACTGGCGGAGGCTGTGGCAGAGGAGGTTTGACGCACGGCGCTCGACCCACACTGGCGGCGGCCCGTGCGAGCGGCCGTGCCGTACTCGTGCATCACTGGTGGAGGTTGTGCGGTGAGTATAGTGTTTTCGACATTGTCGATTTTATTTTAGCACCGCGCGGTGTTGGGAACGCCGCCGCACGGCCCGGGAATTGTACTTTCTCACGAGTGCGCGGTCTATGGCGGCAGATTCCTCCCGTTTCGCCGCCATAGACCGCAGACTCGTGAGACAGGCCTTTAACTATTCTTTCCACAAAATATGGGCTCCGCACTTTCTAGTTAGAACCATTGAATTGTTACAAGGAATAGTGACACTGTGATACTCTGTTACAATCACAGTTCAGTCAGTACAATCTTGGATGTGCTTCTGACTTGCTTGATCTCGTATGCTATTCAAAGTTGAACTCATTTATCAGTTGGATTATCAGGGAATTTCAGATTCTCGTTTCTTAAAAATAGAAAGATTAAACGAGAACTTACCGTTTGAAGTTTGATCTTTATTTTATGAGAAGTAGAATTGAGGGATTACGTGAAGAGCCCGCCAGTCCGCATGCGCGTCAAACTTTAGAGCAGCTGTATGAAACCACAGAATAGTTGCTGACCTAAGCTATAGGAAGATTAACGACCTTAGAACTACCGAATGATCTTTATGAGAAGTAGGGTTGGGAGTGGAAGGCACGTAATCCCTCACTTCAACTTCTCATAAAATAAAGATCAAACTTCAAACGGTAAGTTCTCGTTTAATCTTTCTATTTTATTTTGAAGTCATGTGAGTGACTACGTGAAGACTTCAAAGCTCTGTGGTTTCATGCAGTAATCCAATCTGTGTGTGAAACACTTAAACAGATAAACCATTAATGGTAGAAAAACATTGGTTATTAATACCATGATGCTAACTTGCATACATGGCCATTGTTCTTAACCGGACCATAGTCCCAAAAGACTTTGAGTTAGACAATAACTCATGCAACACTGTGCAGAATCCTATCTGCAAATATCCTGACATATTCAACTAAATTTTATAATTTATTAACACGCACTATGTGAGCCTCTTGCTGTATGATGAAAGGGAAAATATCCATTCGATTGGCTGCTAATGAGCCATCAGCAATATCTTGAGACTATTGAATAATAATAAAGAAGCTATCTTTCATCTCATAGGTACTAGCAAGCTCAGTGCACTTGTATACCTAATGACACCCCCAATCTCTGCTCTGGTGGGTACGCTGTCAACTTCAAATGTACACAATCATGCCAATTTTGCTTATGAGATCATTCCCATAACAAGCTACCCTAATGTCAGTTATAACCCAGAGACCGAGCCAGAGATTGAGTAAAGACTGTGTTCTTTGTGCTGAGATCAGTTGCTGAAAGCATTATCATCTTAAAAATACTGCTCCCACTAGGAATACAGTAGAAGAATATTTGCATAATAATTTACTGATATACATTGCACACTACAATGAGTATAGGCTTTTAGAGCGGCCATATAAAAGACACCCTGCATAACATTAGTGAACAGCGGGTGAATAACCAATCATTTATTGTCCCACTTATGGTACTATAGAGAATGACAAAGCAGCATAAGCAGTGTCAATTGTGTTATCACATAAACGCTTCTCTAGGCTCAAACTGAAAGCCACATAAACCTCTGTTACTTCCATTTAAAAGTAACTCACATATTTTGTTCACAAGCTTCCCATACAATCGTGCAGAGCTAGCTGTCCGAGAAGACAGGCTGCCCCAGCCATCACTTGTGACCGAGTAAATAGGAGTTGTTTCAGCCGCCTTACCATGGCCTGAATGAATAGGCACAATTTGCACTATTAAATAACGTTGCCTCTTTCTTAATATCGCAAGAGGTATCTACTGATAACCCCTAAGTTTAATCAGCTGTAAATTTTGCATATTATCTAAACCCGATGACACAATACCCTTTGATCTGAGTAGGGCAGCATTGGCTTCCACCACTGGCTTTGTTATCAAAACACCAGATAATCTGTGCCTCATGTGTATAGATATGGTAAAGTATGCATCTTCAAGATCGATTCTCTGAATCAGTTAAATTGCTGAAAGTCAATCATCCATCTTAAACTGGGTAACTAAACACATGATCAGATTAGCCAAATGTTAACCTGATTCGGCATGCTCCATGTTTCTGTAATCTTGAGAAGTATCAGAAATATACCCCTCTTGTTCTTAGCCAGACCACTCATCCTCCGATGAGATGTCACTGATTCCACTCGGAACCACCGTCCCTCTATTGACCATACGGACGGAAATGTTTTGGCTTCTCTTGCCGTGGAAGATGCATTATCTAGTTATTCATACATTTCGCTGATAACATAATCAGAACCTTATGACTAGAGCTGAAAACACAGTCTCCCTTTGATGTGGGAATACAAGTTCCCTGTCACCACGAATTCTCAGCGTTCATCCTCAGTAGAATTTAGCATAATGCATGCCTAAATCAGGAATTGCCTCGCAGTCCTCTGACTGAAAGCACTTGTCTGAGTCGCCAGAGTGCACAACACAATCTCTTCGACCCGCCACTCAATCAGGAATACTGGTATTGAGAGCCTACGGATGATTATAAATACATTGTTGATTCACAACATGAACCTGCAGGTCAGATAAAAAATATTATATGCCAGACCAGCTTCCTGCTGGTAGCTACCTATCCCAGAGAGGATGGCAATGATGATTCCAATGAACCAGCAACTCTACTAACTGAGGAGAAAATAAAATATGTGTTGAGGGAGACTTCAAATACTTCATTCTACTAAGCAGTCTGATAACCTCAATCACAGATGATGAGGCAGTGCTTACCTGGTCAATATGACCCATATTGCCAGCCAGTTCCATGATGGTTGAACCAGGGTAACCAAGCTGTTCCTACTTGGAACTTACAGAGGTTACTATGCAAGGCACCCTGCCAATGTCTCTACATCAACCTGATCTATCCCAGAGACAGTGAAAAAATACTAGACAGCCCATGCTGCCAGTAAACCCAAACCTGGGCCGACAGACTGCTCCATTTCAGAGTTTTACGGAGGTTAATAAAGAGACCTTACCTGCCTGCATCTCTGAACCCGGGTTGATTTGCTTGTTGGAGCTCCAGTGAGGTTCCATTTGCAGACCCTGTCTGTCATGCTTGTCATTTCTTCAGCTGGTGTAATGTTAGATAGCTGATGCCGCTGGCCAACTCCTCTTGTAGTGGCTTGTCCGTCCCCGAGGGAACAGCAAACTTAGAGGCAAGAGCAGGCAGCTCTTCCTTATGCGACTCTCATACATCATCTATTAAAGCATGGGATTCAGGCACATAGTCATGTTCAGAGTCATGTTCAGAGTCAGCTCCATACTGATCTCTGACACTTCCTTAGAGTGGGAGAAATAGTACACCCCGAACCAGGCGTTGCCACATGCGTATGACTCGAACTACCTGTGCATGCCTCCGTAACACGGAGCATATTTTGTGACACCATTTCCGATAGTCTTTCGAGTGGGAGGAATATTGTAACCCTGAACCAGGAGTTGCTACAGGCATATGACTTGAACTGCCTGTGCATGTCTCCGTAACATGGAGCATATTATTTGGCACCATCTCCAACACTCCTTTCATCCGAGTGGGAGGAATATTGCAACCCTGAACCAGGAGCTGCCTCAGGCATATGATTCGAGCTGCCTGTACATGCCTCCGTAACACGGAGCATTTCTCGTGCCACCATCTGATTCATCAGATGTTCTAATTGAGACAAACGGCCAATCACATCTGCAATAGATGTGGGGACAGAATCCCCTTGACCCAAATCGTCCGAAGGACTTGTCCCACAGACTTGGCTTTGACTTTGCCCCGACTCGGGGCTGTCAAGCTGCTCCCTCGAGGAGCCGAATCGGGACTAGCTGTGTACATCGGCGCTCTGTTGGTATAAATCATCATTATTTATTATACTTACCAGACAGGTTTCAACTGCTAGTGACTCCGAGTCCTTGCTCCCTTCTGGAGCCTCAACGGTGTATTTCAGGGAGGAAATAGAGCACTGCAACCTTTCCTCAGGCCTCTGGCCCCCATGTGACTCGGATGAGCTGACATTATAATCGGAGTCACCTCTTCCGGATTTTAGGCCACCGTGGAAACTCCGATAGTCCGCTAGACAGAGTGGGAGAAATACTGCAACCCTGCCAGGTGTTGTCACAGGCAAATTACTAGAGCCGTCTGTAATGCCTCCGGTATACGAAACACAGTTCATATGATTTGAACAGAAGCAAAGCCCCAATGGATCAAAGATTCGACTGCTTTGTCGATATCCACATGGTTGGGGTCTCTCCAAAAGTCCCCTCTACTGAGCGGAAATTATCATGACGCAACCCTGCACTAGGTATTGCTCCACAGGTGTTTAATAGACACAGCTGAAAAAAGCCAGGAGCTCTTTTCTGGAGCTTCAATGAAGTTCCTCCGAACAACCGCCCGCTCCAGTGGAGCCCCATACTGTGCCGTAATGGCAAGTCAAATATTACTACACCATATGGTGTATGATAAAAAAAATCCTATCTGCTGCGATAGTCACAAACGTGACCGAACAGCAATCGCTATTAAAAACTGCCAGCTCTATTTATAACTACCTTAATCAGTTCTTCAGATTTTGACTTCAATTAAAGAACTATCTGTAGTATATCAAAATGCCCCTACAAATAGAGCACACACAATATGCTGTGTACAGCGTATTCTGCCTCAGCAGCATCTATGTTCTAAAATTTATAGGCGCTATGGCAGCTGAGCTTACCTAGCGTTCGCTGCCCTGGCCGCGGCTAACACCAGCTGCTGTTATCTTAGCAGCGATCGACCTAGCCTCGCTGGCAGCTCCAACTCCTAATGGAGTTTCCACGGTGGCCTAAAATCCGGCCGCCTGCTCCCGTATGGAGCTCCAATGCCGGCAGGCAATAACGAAACCGAGCTCCTATGGAGCTTCCACGGCGGCCTCCAAATTCGGCTGCCTGCTCCCGTTCGGAGCTCCAACGGTGGCAGCCGCAAATTGAATCTAGCTCCTAATGGAGCCTTCACGGCCCAAGACCGGCCGCCTCCATCAGCTACTCCGGGTCCGCTGTGCGCAGCGGCCCGCTGAAAGTAAAATTACTTACCTGCCAGAGCAGTTGCGAACTGCTCCAACTCGCCCCATGCGTCTCGCGTATTGACGTGCATGCGGTCTGGTGGGCTCTTCATGTAGTCACTCACGTGACTTCGAAATAAAATTGCCATCATGTTAGGAGTTACAATCCTATTCAAATTGTGTTTATTCTATTGTGAAAAATGCTCAAAATCTTATTTAGAACCACACAGGACTCATCACAGAAAAAAAAAGCTAAGCTTGAACAATGCACAATCACAATTCAGATATCTTTTGTGCAGATAAGTATCACACTGGGTAGCTGGTGCACGAACCAAAAATGTTGTGTACATTTCAAGGCTCTGTCAAAGAAAAGCAAATGAGTAAGGCAGTATTGAAGATAGAAAATGTTCTGCTTCTAAAGAGTTTATTCCTTAAAAATCAATTTCTGACAATGCTGTGGATAAAGTTGGAAAGTAGCAGACGATTATGTAATTATTTTTTAAGTCAGAGACCCGACAGGGGTACAAAAAGCTTTACTTATCTCCTTACATTGTTAATATTAAAATCAACTTTAGCAGCGAATTCCTGTCAGCCAGGAAGGTCACAACATGACATGCTGGTGATACAACAAAACCCACAGTGTTTGACACCACAGAGGCAATCCACACATTTGGTACCAACAAAGATGTTAGTGAGACTGCTCAATGGTGCAGCGATCTGACTTCACACCGCTTCAGCTTTGAAAGCCCAGTGGAACCAATAGTTGGCAAATTGCTTTTCATAAAAGAACATCTTTATATGATCTCTCAAGCTATCCAGAACAATTTTTTACAGCCTAGCAAGCAGTGGCTATTGCGCCCTGCCATCTGGATGAAGCACTGGTGTGTTGGCTCAGTTAAGGCAGGTTTGCAGAAGGGCACTGGATGGCAAATAGTCATTTTACTGCAAATAGCTCAGAATGATAGCTATAATCATTATTTTAAAAATATAACACCTATTCAAGAGCAGCAAAAATCAGCAAATATATATTTGTTAATCCTTCTAAGTTTTTTCAGCAAAGTTGCATGGAAAAACTATGACTGATTCCACCTTCTGACTTAATTAAGGATATTGCAGTTATATAGTACATTGTATATCATCTATAGCATGTCATGGTCACAGAAATATTTTAATTCTGCTGTGATATAAAGATGATTTTACAGGACAGATAGTTCTGCCATAACGCATGCTTCCACAATACGAGTTGGACATAATGCGTGTGATAAATTAGGTAACACTATTTGTATTATGCAGGCCAAATGGTTATAATACAATTTTGATGGGGAACTAGAGAATCATCTATAAGCTAGTTTAGAAACAAACAAACAAAGCATATCGTCTTGGCAGAATAAAAACATCTAGGGGAAAAACAGTTTCCGGGTAACTTCCCCACAGTAATCGGATGCCATTGTCTCACAAGAACACAGCCATAACTTTCACAAGTAGCCATTGAAAATGACATGCAATCTCGTTTACCAACACTTTTACAACAATTCTGCGAAACAACAAAACATAAGAGTCTTCAGTATTTTTAGCATGCAGTCATAAAAATAAACTTGTTGCTACAAAAAAAAGCTTTTATTTTTGAAAATCCCATGGGAAAAATAACTTTGTTATTGCGAGTCTGAAACTCTCTGACTCCTAGGTACCTTATGCCATTGACACTATATTTTTATAAACGCGTTTTTCTCTAATGCAAGGTTTCTTTGGAATGCAGCTATAATAAAACCACCTGTATTGATGCTCAGGCCACAATATCAAAGGGCGATGAGCTCAAACCCCATTTTCAACATTGCTGTTGAAATTCAATGGTTGTGAAATATAAGACAAGGCCTCTATTTAACCCCAGGCAGATGTTAAAGATGCTGTTGTACTTTGTGGAAGCATTGGAGAGCTCATGACCAAACCAATATGTGATTGCCCCACACCTTCCAAGTAGATAACATGGTTACTTATATTATGCTGTTCAAGGAGTCATGGTGCGCACTAGTTAATTATCGTACTTACCTGTATAATGATGGCTCTACGTGAAAAAATTGCATGGGCTGTGAAAGATTGTGAGACACCCTTAGGACATCAAATGTGTTGCAAAATGGAGGTTCTTTTGATGAACTAAACCAAGTGAATGTTATGCTTTGGATTGTAAATTTGTCTGGGTTCAAAAGACAGAAGAACATAAAATGCAGATGTTGCATTGTGGTACACACATAGTCACATAAAAGAATACCAGCTATTATGTGATTTACAAGCAGGAATACCTTGGGCAGTGAGCTCCTAATCTCAGCTGAGCGGGGAAGGGAAAAATCGGGTTTGTATTTATGGTAATTTGATCCATGTAATTATATCAGAATATGATTTGCATGCTTTGTTAGTCCATAAATTTGTGATAAGCCAGCAGGTTCAACGCATTTACATTGTTGTAGGAGCTACCTGTGGAATAATAGATACCAATTCCCAAACATTTGGCAGAAAACTAAACAAATCTATAATGAAAGTTGAGGCTAACTACAGATAGTCACAGTCAGAGAGTCATACGTTATGGAAACAGGCCTTTCGGCTCAACTTGCTCACACCAACCAACATGTCCCATCTGTACTCGTCCCGGCTGACTGCATTCGTCCAGCTGACTGCATATGGGCCAAATGCACTCAGCTGTCCTATCCATCTACCTGTCCAAATGTTTCTTAAATTTTGCGATAGTACCCGCCTCATAACCTTCTCTGGCAGCTCGTACCATACACCCACCACCCTTTGTGTGAAAAAGTTACCCCTCAGGTTGCTATTAAATCTTTCCCCCTTCACCTTAAACCTATGTACTCTGGTTCCCGATTCTCCTAATTTGGGAAAAAAACTGTGCGTATTCCCAATCTATTCCTCTCATGATTTTGTACACCTCTGTAAGATCACCCCTTATCTCCTGCGCTCCAAGGAATAGAGTCCTAGTCTGCGCAACCTCTCCCTATATCTCAGGCCCTCGAGTTCAAGTGAGAGTTAGATTTAGCTCTTAGGGCTAAAGGAATCAAGGGATATTGGGAAAAAACAGGAACGGGGTACTGATTTTAGATGATCAGCCATGATCATATTGAATGGCGGTGCTGGCTCGAAGGGCCGGATGGCCTACTCCTGCATCTATTTTTTCTATGTTCTATGTTTCTGTGTTTCCCCACAGAAAATCAAAAAAATAAGAACAGTATTTGTCGAATGTCTTTTGCACTTGGTCACTGTACTACTGATTTTCTGCGCTGTGCACTATTTTGATCCATCTTCTCATCAGTGAAAGCCTTGGGCCCATTAGGAATAATTGGATTGGCTGACAAGTTTCCGAACATACTGTTTCTATAGTTGTTTAACAAGGAACTGCAGATGCTGGAATATCGAAGGTAGACAAAAATGCTGGAGAAACTCAGCGGGTGAGGCAGCATCTATGGAGCGAAGGAAATAGGCGACGTTTCGGGTCGGGACCCTTCTTCAGACTGATGCGAGAGTTGGGGGGGGAAGAAGAAAGGAAGAGGCGGAGACAGTGGGCTGAGGGAGAGCTGAGAAGGGAGGAGAAAGCAGGGACTACCTGAAATTAGAGAAGTCAATGTTCATACCGTTGGGGTGCAAACTGTTGTTGTCTATAGTTGTAGTCACTTTACAACCCACATAAACACTGTTGGTCTCGGTCAGGCAGACCGATAGTCAGCAGTTCCATGTAGAACAACGGCTCGATGTGGTACAGTCCGTGAGTGTGATGGCCTCCTACTCTGCTGTGGGCTCATCACCAGGTCCAGGGCACATTCTATAACATACTAAGCCCAGGGTCCGGCTGCACCTCATTACTGGACCCCTCAGCTTTATGTCATCCATGATTGGCACATCCATTGCAACCCCCTTCATTTGAATGGGGTTCTCAACTTTCACTGAAACATTCAGTGAAGTACTTTTGATTAAATTCATGTCAATTAATCTTAGCAATGAGTCCCTTGGGGTTCAGTCCCTTGTTTCTCTTTAACATATTAATGATTTAGAGCTAAATGAAAGGGTATTATAAAGGTTAGTTTGCAAATGGTACAAAAAATTGCCTGATTGCTGGAAGGTTTAGGTTTAGTTTTGTTTATTTAAAATAGGCCCTTCGGCCCAAGTCTGCGCCAACCAGTGATCCCCACATTAACACTATCATACACACACTAGGGACAATTTACACATACTCCAAGCCAATTAACCTATATACCTGTACGTCTTTGGAGTGCGGGTGGAAACCGAAGGTCTCGGAGAAAACCCACGCGGGGTTGTACGCGGAGAACGTACAAACTCCGTACAGACAGCACCCGTAGTCGGGATCGAACCCGGGTCTCTGGCGCTGCAAGCACTGTAAGGCAGGAACTCTACCGCTACGCCACCGTGCCGCCCACAGGTGGTCTGGTCAATTCAGTGGGAAAGAAAAACAGCAAATGGAATTTAGTCCAGAGAAGTGTTAGGCAATTCATTCCGGGAAGTGCAAGTGGGAGGAAAACTGAGTGGGGAAACCGAGGGATCCTATGCCCAGAGATCCTTAAAAGAAGCAATAAAGCGGTTTAATTGAAACACATGTTGCTTTCCTTTATTAGCCAAGGAAAAGTGTACAAGAGAGGGAGGTTATGTTACACTATACACAACACTAAGCAGGCCACTGTATACAGTTCTGGTAACATTGCAGGACGTTTGTGACTCCAATGAAGAGGGTGGCATTTATAGAGATGATGCCAGGAATGGAAACATACCTCTGGGGAATGCTGAATGATTTCTTATGGACAGAGAAGGTGAATAAAGTTATGCCTACATAAAGTTAAAGAAGCGATTTCTCTGCCATAGCCGAGGAGTCAAAAACTAGGCGGCATTAATTTAAAATAAATCTGGTTAAGGATTCAAAGTTGATGATGAAAAAATATTTCAACCGGAGGATCTAGAATTCATGTCCAAAAGGATCATAGTGGCAGAAATTCTCTGTAGATTTAAACAATGCTCGGGTGTATACAGGGCGGCACAGTGGTGGAGCTGGAAGAGCCACTTCTCCGCGCCAGAGACTCGGGTTCAATCCTCACCTTGGGTGCTGTCTGTGTGGAGTTTGCACATTCTCCCTGTGACCACGTGAATTTCCTTTGGGTGCTCCGGTTTCCTCCCACATCCCAAAGGTATGTGGGCTTGTAGGTTAATTGGACTGTAAATTAATCTGAATGTATAGGGAGTGGATGAGAAAGTGGGATAACATTGAACCTGTGTGAACTGATTATCAAGTCGGTGTGAACTTGGTGGGCCGAAGGGCCTATTTCCATGCTGTATTGCTAAATTCCAAAGCCGTGGCTGTGACCCACCAGACTATGGACCGAATGTTGAAAAATAGGAATTGGCTAAGCAACTCATTTATATCCTGCTCAGACTCCAGAGTGGCAAATGTTCTACAATACTAGGACTGATGCTTTCAATAAGTTAGGCAACGTTTCGGGTCGAGACCATGAAGGGTCTCGACCCGAAACGTTGCCTATTTCCTTCGCTCCATAGATGCTGCCTCACCCGCTGAGTTTCTCCAGCATTTTTGTCTACCTTCGATTTTCCAGCATCTGTAGTTCCCTCTTAAAAACTTTCCATAAGTTACATGACTTTAATCCATTATTAAATTTAAGAATTTTTTTAAGAGTAGTGATTTCTTAATGTTTCTATATATTTCTGATCTTTCAAAAGGCCATCAGGACTTTCTATTTTGCTCCAGACCTTAATGTCCAAATCACACCAGCTTGCTATATGGATCATATATAAGAGGTCAGATTTCAGAAGGGGAAAATACCTGTACTGTTATAAAGTTATAAACTGAGCAGATTTAAAGCACATTCAAAATAAAAAAGGATCCTTAAAATCCCACATAACTCTCAGCAGGTTACCACTGAACTTCCTGTTAATTTGCATTTGTGTAGTTTTGTTTTGCCCAGCAACTTTGAACTTCAAAAGGAATTTGATCTAATTGCATGTACTCTATGGTTTCTATTAAAAATACTTGGTTTCCTGCCGTTTTATTGTTGTGGAGGTGGTGCCAGAGATTCATCTTCAGCCTAGTTATTAGTTGTTAGCGATAATAAATACAGTCTTTAATAGCATGATGGGCAAGTTCTGACTGCTTAACAGAATACGGAGGAAAGTAATTGCATTTAGCTAGACTGAAAATATTCAGAACTCTAATTACTGCTCCCAATTCCTATGAATACAAATTTTAATATACAGAAGTGCATAAAAGCCAAATTATCGCAGATTGGTTTTCATTACTTTTATGAGCAGACAATGCAAAATTATTGAACATGATACATTCAAAACAAAAAGCAGATGGTTGGCGGATTTATTATGTACAATTAAGTTAAGAATTCTCGACTTTAGGGGATTAGGCTGGAAAGTGGTGCCGACATATCAAGATCAGATCAGCCATTATCTTACTGAAAGGAGGAGCAGCCTTCTCTATCTTACAGTATGTTCTTAGGTACCAAACATTTCTGGTGCATCAACCTGTCAGACTGTATTTATGAAGTTATATCACACCTTTCTGGTACACTGCAATCATTAGCAGTTCCTCACAGGATGGGAATCCAAATTCAACATGGCCATGAAGTGAAACAGAAGCTATAGAATGTTTCCTCCAACAAAGCGAAAACAAGATTCAATTGTGTACATAAGACTGTCATTGGCAATAGAAAGCTGAAAAAGCAGGGAGAATGCAGCAATTAAATTGCATGTGAATTGCTACAATTTAAAACAACATTTTTAAACAACAAGTTACTGCGTTAATTATTTATAGCGATTTATATTAGCATGATATATCTTTGATGGTTTTAGACAATAGACAATAGGTGCAGGAGTAGGCCATTCGGCCCTTCGAGCCAGCACCGCCATTCAATATGATCATGGCTGATCATCCCCAATCAGTACCCCGTTCCTGCCTTCTCCCCATATCCCGTGACTCTTTAAGAGCCCTATCTAGCTCTATTGAAAGTATCCACAGAACCGGCCTCCACTGCCCTCTGAGGCAGAGAATTCCACAGACTCACAACTCTCTGTGTGAAAAGGTGTTTCCTCGTCTCCGTTCTAAATGGCTTACCCCTTATTCTTAAACTCTGGCCCCTGGTTCTGGACTCCCCCAACATCGGGAACATGTTTCCTGCCTTTAGCGTGTCCAAACACTTAATAATCTTATATGTTTCAATAAGATACCTTCTCATCCTTCTAAATGCCCAGCCGCACCATTCTCTCAGCATATGACAGTCCCGCCATCCCAGGAATTAACCTTGTGAACCTACGCTGCACTCCCTCAATACCAAGAATGTCCTTCCTTAAATTTGGAGACCAAAACTGCACACAATACTCCAGGTATTGTCTCACTAGGGCCCTGTACAACTGCAGAAGGACCTCTTTGCTCCTATACTCAACTCCTCTTGTTATGAAGGCCAACATGCCATTCACATGCTTTTAGACAGGGCTGTCAACTCTCACGCTTCGAGCATGAGAATCACGCATTGAACAAATTCTCACGCTCTCACGCTGATCACAAATTTCTCACGCTCTGTCGGGATGGCTAGTGTTTGCCGGGCTGGCTAGTGTTTGCCGGGCTGGCTAGTGTTTGCGGGGCTGGCGAGTGTTTGCGGGGCTGGCGAGTCGCTCGCTGCAACTCCGGCCATGGAGCAGTGCAAGAGTCCCAGGACGTCGGAGGCATCGGAAGAGTTGCGCCGCTGCCGTGAGAGTCTCTGTGCCGAAGGGACAGAGACTCTCAAAGGGAGGTGGAGAGAGGGGAAGGAGACAGGGAGACAGAGGGGAGAGAGAGAGGGGATGACAGGAGAGAGAGGGGAGAGACATAGGGGGAGAGAATGGGGAGAGAGAAGAGGGAGAGGGAGAGGGGGGAGAGAGAGGAGAGAGGGGGAGAGAGAGGTAGGGGAGAGAGATAGGGAGAGGGGGAGAGAGAGAGAGGAGAGAGAGGGGGGAGAGTGAGGTGGGAGAGGGGGAAGAGAGGGAGGGGCAGGGAGAGAGGGGGAAGAGAGGAGGAAAGAGGAAGAGAGAGAGGAGAGAGGGGGAGAGAGGGGTGGAGAGGGAGGAGAGAGGGTAGGAGAGAATTGGAGAGAGAGGGGGAAGAGAGAGCGGTGGTAAAAGAGAGAGGGGGAAGAGGGAGAGAGGGGGAAAGAGAGAAATGGGGGAAGAGAGAGAGAGGGGGGCTAAGAGAAAGAGGAAATACAGAGGAGACGAGAGAGGGGAGAGCGAGGGGAGAGAGCAAGGCGGAGAGTGAGGTGGGAGAAATGGGGGAGAGAGAGGGGAGAGAGGGGGGAGAGTTAGGGGAAAGAGAGGAGAGAGAGAGGGGGAGAGAGAGACAAAAGAGAGGGGGAGAGGGAGAGAGAGAGTTAGGGGAAAGAGAGGGGAGAGAGAGTTGGGGGAAAGAGAGGGGAAAGAGAGGGGGAGAGAGTTAGGGGAAAGAGAGGAGAGAGGGGGAGATGGGAGGGGAGAGAGAAAGAGGAGAGGAGAGAGAGGGGGGAGAGTGTGGTGGGAGGAAGAGAGAGGGAGAGGGAGAGGGGGCGAGAGAGGAGGAGAGAGAGGGGGGAGAGAGAGGGAGGGAGAGAGATAGGGGAAGAGAGGAGAGAGAGGGAGGAGAGAGAAGAGAGGGAAGGGGAGAGAGGGGGACAGGGGAGAGGGGTGAGAGGAGAGAGAGGGAGAGAGAGAGAGAGGGAGAGAGGAGAGAGAGAGGGGAGGGAGAGGGGGAGGGGAGAGATAGTGGGAAGAGAGGGGGGAGAGAGGGGGGGTGAGAGGAGAGAGCGGAAGAGAGGGGGGAGAGAGAGGGGGAGAGTGAGAGAGGGGAGAGAGGGAGGAGAGTGAGGTGGGAGGGAGAGAGGGGAGAGAAAGTGAGGTGGAGGGAGGGGGAAGGGAGAGAGGGGGAGAGAGGGGGAGAGAGGAGAGAGGGAGAGGGGGACAAAGAGAGGAGAGAGAGGGGGAGAGAGAGAGAGGGGGGAGAGAAAGAGAGAGGGGGGGAGAGGGGGTAGAGAGGCAGGGCTGCCAACTCCCATGCAATACACTTAGATCATTCATGTGCTGCACGTGTTGATCAGAGCCTGGGCTCTACTGTGGAATGTAATTAGGAATGTAATTTAGTCTAACCTTATTCATAGCTAATCCAATTTAAAGCATATATATTGCATTCAAGTGTAGGTTAAAAGACTCGCTACAGTATGCACCATATTGCACAATTTCAAGCTGTAAAATGCAAATGTTCTGTACCAATAGGAGGGGACACACCCTCCTCCCCCCCCCTCAGTGAATGCTATATTACCAGCCAAGACAACACAGGGTTGAAGAAGGGTCTCAGGGCCTCAGGTCTGGACAAGGATCTCGACCAGAAACGTCACCCATTCCTTCTCTCCAGAGATGCTGCCTGTCCCTCTGAGTTACTCCAGCTTTTTGTGTCTATCCTCTGTCAATAGTGCACACCTACCAGACTGTACTGAAATGCCATTGAACATCAGGGAAACAGTCGGCCCACCACCTCCATACCTACCAATTGGGTCCCATCTGCTTTTTAATCCTATTTTCCAGCACTTGGCCCACAGCCTTCCGTGACTGGGCAATTCAAGTGATAATCTTGCTACGTCTTAAACACCACAAGGTCTGCAGGTCTTTCCATACTGATTACTGCCCAATAGACGTGGTCAAAGTCCTGGGGGCCCGGGGGGGAGGGGGGGGTGACCTGTCACCTCCATGTTTTGAGAGGTGGGGGACAACCCCCCCCCCCCATGTTTTGTGACCTGGGCGCTACAGCCAGTCCCAGGTTGGCTCGCCTGCCCCGGGACTGGCTGTAGCGCCCAGGTTGGCTGGCAGGTCTGGCTGTAGCGCTCAGGTCGCCTGCGTGCCCCGGACTGGCTGCAGTTCCCCGGGACTGGCTGCAGTTCCCAGGTCGCCTGCGTGCCCCGGGACTGGCTGCAGTTCCCAGGTCGCCTGCGTGCCCCGGGACTGGCTGCAGTTCCCAGGTCGCCTGCGTGCCCCGGGACTGGCTGCAGTTCCCAGGTCGCCTGCGTGCCCCGGACTGGCTGCAGTTCCCCGGGACTGGCTGCAGTTCCCAGGTCGCCTGCGTGCCCCGGGACTGGCTGCAGTTCCCAGGTCGCCTGCGTGCCCCGGGACTGGCTGCAGTTCCCAGGTCGCCTGCGTGCCCCGGGACTGGCTGCAGCTCCCAGGTCCCGAAAACGAATAGAAAAAAAATGCCTGCGGACCGGATGATTTTGGGTTACGGGCCGGATCCGGCCCGTGGGCCGTAGGTTGCCGACCCCTGTCCTAGATGTCAGGACTCATTGTATCCCCCCCATGTTTTAAAAGCGATTTCCTCCCATGGAAGATGTTTTCCTGAATGAACTTTTCCCACAAAGGACAGGTAGTGCAACAGTGTCCAGCTGAATGGAACATCGCATGGCAATAAAGCCAGGTCATCTTTTGCAATATCTGGAGATAGGTAGAACCTCAGCACTTGTGTTTGTGCACTTCATGTTCTATGCAGTATGCATAGATACAGCACCACGTAAAGGTGACCATAAGGCATTTTGGAAAAAGGATGCAAAGGATTCCCGGGATGGTTTAATGAGCAGACTGTCAAAATCATTTGCTTAACTGCTTGTCTGGCAGTGAGAGGCATTCTCTTCCATCAACCACCATACTTCTCAGCCACAGTCTCACCCCCAACACATACTGTTCTCGAGACAGCTTTGATGAGGGTGAGACAAGTCTACCTCTTTGTGGACTGTGCTTTCAAAGAAGGTCTGGAAAATGATGCAAGAGGTGTTGTCAGCTTTGTCCCAAGGATCATGTAACAGAGTTTCTCTGATCGAGGAACTGTTCCCAGGGACATGTACCAACACAAATATCAAGTCCTGCTGGAAGATCATCAACTCAGTGAAAGACATGCTTTGAACTGTCCAAAACCCGTTGATCTTCCAGTGCAATAAGATGTGTGCAAGGCCATGCTGCCGACTGACATATTCCAGGCTGCAAGAGTACATGCTAATGAATGCCATGAAGCTTCCAGCAGCCAATGCCAAGGCTTCAAGGGGACGGTCGTCGCCACCAGACACTGACAGACTGGATCAAATGTAAAAGCCACAAACATTCGAAGTGTATCTTGTCCAAGAAGGCCACATTAGAGGCAATTGTGCCTTGTACACAGAATGTACTATTACTACAAATGTATAGTCCTATGAATATAAAGTAAGCCATGCATTGATTTTTGCTTCTCTCATGTGTGTGTGTACATATTTAATTTCAAAAATGAACTTTATTTATATTATGTATATATTATTACTTTAATATATATATATATATATAATCGTCAATTTTTTGTAATTAAAAACGGACACTTGATAAATGCTGCCTGCAACTCTTCCTCCAACTACTCCCTCAGACTGTATTCCAGGTACATAGCACTATCCAGTAGACAAAGGTTCCCCTCAGATCCTCTCTATATATTTTGCCCCTTACCCTAAATTTATTTCCTCTAGTTTCATCTACCCTTGGTATGGGGAATAGTCACCTGTCGTCTACCCTATTGATACACTTGATAATGTTAATATCTCGGTGATATCCCCTCGTTACATCCTCACTCCAGAAAAAACAAACTGCAGTTGCCTTGTGACCCAAAAATTTGGGGTATAAAGCACACCTCTAAAAGAGTATTTGCTTAATGTATAGTTATAGACTTGCATGAAGTTGCTGATATCTATGTGTTTTATAGCTTTCTATGTAGCATCATGGTAATGCCCTTTACTCTTTGTTAGGTTGCAGATATCTTCTACATCTCCTCTGATCAGATCTTCAGAGAATTATCAGATAAACAGATGGGTCAGGAAATATCCATTTCTATTCATGTAGAATTACATTTCAATTCCTTTAAATAAAAAGGGTAGATGGAAAGAAACTGTGAATAATGAGACCAAATGCACTGTGAAATAAACTGCTGAGTCAACACATAGCCTGTAGATGTAAATACCAACCCTTCCCCAAATCATCCAGCACCAATTGCCCATGGCCTCTGAACAGCAGGGCAGCAAAGGTTTGAGACCTTCTTACAGCACAAAGGCCTCATTAACAATTGTTTGAGCCAAGGCACATCTGGTGTGCAGGCCTTCAGTATCAAAGGTACTTCCCTCCCACTTCATCTTGCATTTTGCAAAATGGGCATAGAACAGACTCTAGTCCCTGTAATAAGCATCAGCATCATATCATGACAAATATCATCTTATCAGTGTGTTTCTTCAGTACTTCTCCAAATAACAAGCTCTTCGGGACAGTTAACCTGAAGGACAAACCTTCCAAAAATCTCAAAGAGCACAGGTGTCAACATTCTCATTTTCAAACAAGTCTTCCCTACAAGAATATTCCACATGAATGTCTAAATCATCTCTATATTTACTGGCAGTATTTACATGGAGGTTTGACCGAAAGCAGTATGAAATGAAAATGTAGCAAAAATCAAACTGCTGGAGGAACTCAGTGGATTAAGCAGCATAGTTGTGGGTTGGGGAGGAATCATTTATGTTTTTGGGCCGATGTTACTCAACCAATGGAATTCCTCCAGCAGTTTGGTATCTTGCTCCAGAAACCAGCATCTGTAATCTCTTCAGTTTGCAGTATAATAATGGTCTCACAAGTGAAGAAGATAGCATTGAGAAATGAGGGTTCATGTTTGCATCAACATAAACCTTGGGAGCACATTCTTGCTGCATGATCTGCTACAACCAACCCTGGGACTGATGGCAGATCCTGTCATCATGACCATGGAATAGGCTAACTGCAGGCAAAAACAGATAAGCATGATATATGCATGTGCAGCGTTAGTTCTTTATGCATAACTACAGAGCATGAAAAATTAAATTCAAATTGATCAACCTTGAATGCAAAGGCAACTAAATTAAAAAATAATCATGTTTGCTCAGATAAAATAATGATGCGTGGTGCCCAAGGCAGATCTAAACCAACACCTGGGATTGTTCTCAACCATTATGATGTGCTTTAATATGGGTCTTGTTGAAAGTGGGCAAAAATACAAGATCATTTTTGATCAACATCACCTTAAAGACATGTCAAATATAAAGTCAGGCTTGGCTATGGGATATCTCACTGTTAATGGAAGTGCATTAAGAATTAAGATACAGGAAGGCTGATGTTGCTGGCAACAGTTAGTAACTCCAAAATTGGAAAACTGCTCAATGAAAAACATTAACCATCCAGGGAAATGATGCAGGTTGCCCATTCCCCATGAAATCAAGGTTGCAGCCAAAATCTTACAATTTAATAACTTGGCTAACTGCATGGAAAGCCAACTCAAATTCTCATCAGTTATAAAAATTCCAAAACCAAACCATTGGGAAAAATATGTCCAAAGTCAGTGAACTCATCCTATGAGTTAAGGTTAAATTCTCAAGGAAGCAATCACCACTAAAAGAAAGCACCTCAAAATCAACTACCATGACATTTATTCAGACAAAGACAGTGTATTGGAATAATAAACCATTGGATGAGGGCACTGGACTACCGCTGGTTCAGAAAAGGAAGCAAGTAATCTGAAAAAATACTTTGTATTATGTGTTATGTGTACATGGGCATATAGTGGGACTTTGAACTGAAAGTTTATTAACACTATTCAGATAGACACTTTCACCACCACACACCAACCCTCTCATACAATTTGCTTCTCTTTTCCTTCACTTCAAAGATAATCATTCGTTTAAACGTAGAATTTCACAACCTAGTACTCGCTCGTATGCCACATCACCCTGACCATTCCACAAGTGTGCACTTTGGCAGTGAGGGTTGATAGTTTAGTTTATTGTACAGGTACCTTTACTGGGTTGTTCTTGTCCTGGGCATGAAGGAATTGCAGATGCTGATTTAAACTGAAGCTGGAGTAACTCAGCGGGACAGGCAGCATCTCTGGAGAGAGGAAATATGTGATGTTTGGGCGCGAGACCCTTCATCAGAGGGGAAGTCACAGGAAAGGGGAACGGTGTCCATTATTGCTGATTGTCCGTTATAACAGAGTAATAATACTGTATGTAGTTGAAACAAAGAACTGCAGATGTTGGCTATTACTCTAAAGGTCATAAGGTCATAATAATAGGAGTAGAATCAGGCCATTCGGCCCATTGTCTACTCCGCTATTCAATCATGGCTGATCTATCTCTCCCTCCTAACCCTATTCTCCTGCCTTCTCTCCATAAACTCTGACACCTGTACTAATCAAGAATCTTGACACAAAGGACACAAAGTGCTGGAGTAACTCAGCAGGTCAGGTAGCATCGCTGGAGAACATGGATAGGTAATGTCACAACCTTTGTTCAGACTGATTCAGTCTGCTGAGTTACACCAGCACTTTGTTTCATTTCACATTAAAACTAGGGACCGATGCCGCTGGTCTGCACCAGCGAGCCCTTCTTCACCAGTTCACGTGGCTGTTGTTGCGGCTCACACCGTAGCCCCTGGGGACAGCACTTACTTCAGGCAGCTGCCAACGACAAGACACGCTTGGTCATCATGGGGCTTCTTCCACTCTCACCTGCTGCCGCCTCCAAGGTGGAGTATGTCGGCGACTCTAGGGGAGGAGGAGGAAGCGGCAGTGGAGGGGATGGAGTTGGGGAGGCCGAGTGGACATAGTGACTGGAGGAGGAGGAGGAGGCAGTCCAGTGGACAAAGCGAAGGATGGAAGGTACATCTTGCGAGTCAGGTGAGGGCCCTCGGAAGTCTACGCTCTAAGCCGCCGAGAGAAGGTGCGAGTCGGGGCTCCGTCGATAACCGTTATAAAGAGGTCCATTAAAACGAGGGTTTAATCCACACGCATTCAAATCTACATGTAAATTAATATGCTATATTATTTGCGGGACAGGCAGCATCTCCAGCATTTTGTGTCTGATGAGTTACTCCAGCATTGTGTGTGATGCTGCCTGTCCCGCTGAGGTACTCCAGCATTGTGTGTGATGCTGCCTGTCCCGCTGAGTTACTCCAGCATTGTGTGTGATTCTGCCTGTCCCGCTGAGTTACTCCAGCATTGTGTGTGATGTTGCCTGTCCCGCTGAGTTACTCCAGCATTGTGTGTGATTCTGCCTGTCCCGCTGAGTTATTCCAGCATTTTGTGTGATTCTGCCTGTCCCGCTGAGTTATTCCAGCATTTTGTGTGATGCTGCCTGTCCCGCTGAGTTACTCCAGCATTTTATGTGATGCTGCCTGTCCCACTGACTTAGTCCAGCATTTTGTGTCTACCTTCGATTTAAACCAGCATCTGCAGTTCTTTCCTACACATACCATATTATTTTGTTCCTCGAGAGATCTTCAAATTAAAAAGAACTCTTGCAGCCACCACAAAGTTTGGCTGCAAGTTTTGTATTGCCTGTTATGGGAAAGGCAAATCAACATTATCTGTATTTGCCACATTCCCAAGCAAACATTCCACTATGGCACCATTAGTAATGATAACCAAACATCTGAAATAAAACTAAACCACAATTTTTTTTTAAACATTGCTTTTTTGGTTTGCCTCTGAAGTTTGCCTGCAAATCTTCCAAGCCTTAAAACGGTCATTTAGAACACTTTGCAAGTTGATATTTGACGAAATGGGAGAAATATGCTGAAACACCGGGTTTATTGACCTCATTCAACATAGTGTGGCCGCCAGATCTTTGGGATTCTATATGTATCTTGTTATCCAGCTACAGACAGCCATTCATTATCTTGTCTTGAAGCCACAGTGAAAGGCTTATAGTTGAACAACCAGCATATGTTTGTTCTAATCACTCAGATTCTAAAAATAACGTCATCCCCATGGATTTGGTTCTTCTGCAGAACGTGAAAGTGAAGTTTCAACATTTAAAGCTAATGTTCTTTTAGCCAAGGCCTATAAATGCAGTTAACTTTCTGTCATAATGAGACCTATAGAAATTTGTACTCAAACTGCGTTATCCATTCGTAACTTGGCTCAGAAATTCCACACAGTGATGTCAATGCCTTCAACCAAAGAGACCACAGAGAAAATGCGTAAATGCACACTTTCACCTGTTTTAGCAATTTCCCTGGGGTTTCTGCCATTCTCGCATATTAAGATGTTATATGGATCTTTAAGATCAGAGCCTGGTCCCACAGGAAATGGCAGGAGTGAAATTGTGTAAATAATTTACCAGCACAAAAGCAAGCTACATGCCGCTTCATCGGTATAAAATGGCAATTGATGTTGCTTTTCACATTTTTAAGATACAGTATTGTTATTGAAATCTTCCTCTTGGAGATTTGCATTTGCAGTCATCTTGCTGAATTTTCAACTATCCTATCTTTAAATCATAGATTGTACTATGAAACATCCCCCTAGCAATGTAATCTACACTCATAAGCCAGTCCCACGCTGAGGGGAAAGCTGCTTTGATGGAAATACCATCTGTTTACCTGTTCAGGAGGCTGTTTAAAGAGAAGAAATCCTTATTCTGTCTTAGCAATCCTTCAGCTAATGCAACCAATTATTTGGCAGTTAATTTGTTTGCCTCTTGTGAAACCTGTATGCAGTTCGGATTTTGCAATTACCTATTTATAAAACAGTGATTATATCTTCAATGTAACTCTGTGCTGTGAGAAGTCCTGTGAGTGAGTAAGGAGAAAAATAAAAGTATTTTTTTCATCCGGATACTTGACTGAAGTGTTCTATGGTTGCAATTTACTTCTTTTTCTTGCAATAATTCTTATTGAAGAAAACTTAGCCCTTAATACACAATGCTTCTGCTATCAATGCAAGCTGCTCATCCAGAGTCATGCGCATAAATGTGAGCCAGCATTTGCTTAATTACAACAGCTTGCAATTATAAAACACTTTCAACAAAGACAACAATGCGAAGGGCTTCAGAGAAGCCGATCGGAAAATAAAATAAAGACGATGTCACAACTAATTGAAAGCTTGATCTGTGTTTTAAGGTGAGCCTACAAGGAGGAAAAAGAGTGGCAACATTTTATGAAGCAAGTTTTGGAGTACTGGTCGGCCCTGCTCTCTCATTCCGAAACCGTGAAAAAAATTGGCCAGAAATTCTGTGCCATACGTGACAAAATGCACAATACTCCAGAACCAGAAGAACATACATTTTTCAGAGAGTTTTTGTGGTGGAGAGAGGCCTTAAAGAGATTTGAAAATGGGATGAGATATCTAAATTTGAGACCCTGGGCCCCAATGCAAGTAGTCGAGTTTTGAACAAGTTATAGTTAATGAAGTGTGAAGGATAAGCGTAGCCATGGGAGTTGAGGAGGAGCGGAGCCTGGGAAATGGCTCAGGCATGGATGAGCGCAGACATGTGGCAGGGGATGTTACACAGGCCCTCTGAGTGTGAGGATAGGAGATGCACAGTTGTGATCAGATGGAATAGTAAAGCTGCAAACTGTCCAGATCATCTGAAACCATGGTCAGGCAGAGGATTCAAATGGTGAGCTCATGTAGTTCATGACAAAAACTAAAGATGATGGATTTAGCATTCCCAATGTTTCAATTAACAAGACTGCAGCACAGGTGTGGCACAGTGGTGCAGCGGTAGAGTTGCTTCCTTACAGTGCTAGAGACCAATGTTCAATACTGACTACAGGTGCTGTCTGTACAGAGTTTGTATGTTATCCCTGTGACTTGCGCAGGTTTTCTCTGGGAGCTCCGGTTTCCTCCCACACTCCAACGACGTACAGGTTTGTAGGCTAATTGGCTTGGTAAAATTGTAAATTGTCTCCAGTGTGTGTAGGATCACGTGTGGGGATCGTTGGTCAGTTCAGACCCGGTGGGCCGAAGGGCCTGTTTCCATGCAGTGTGCCTAAAGTTTAAACTAAACTAATCATTTGAAACCGAAGGTACACAAAAATGCTGGAGAAACTCAGCGGGTGCAGCAGCATCTATGGAGCGAAGGAAATAGGTAACGTTTCGGGCCGAAACCATGGTCAGAAAGGAGGATTCAAATAGTGATGTCATGGAGTTCATGCCGAAAACTGAAGATGATAGATTTAACATTCGCAATGTTTAAATGAACAAAACTTCAGCACATCAGGACTACACGGTGGTCAAGAAACCTCACAACGCAGGGACTGGAAGGGGGTGGAGGGCTGGAGTCTGGCATTCATTCGCACTATGCATACTTTATTTATCTCGTTCCTTTGTACACAGAATCTGATTCTGTTTACCAAGGAGTCAGATGTAGGAAGGGTGACAACTTGGAGATCATGCACAGATCTCCAAGACAGACAAAATTTGTTCAATGATCCTGAAGGCCCACCGAGTCTGCACCGACCAGCGATCCCCGCACACTATCCTACACATACTGGGGACAAACTCATCTCCAAACTCCTGGACCTAGGTTTTAGTTCTCTCCTCTGCAACTGCATGCTTGACCTCCTAATCCATGGACAGCAATTAGTAAGGATAGACAACAAACCATCCTCTCTGAGAATTCTCAATAGCCGTCTCCTACAAGGCTCAGTTCTCAGCCCCTTATTATACTCTCGAAACACTCACCTCTCTGCAGCCAAATTCTGCCCCAGCTCCATTTCCAAGTTTACAGATAACACCACAGTAGTGGGCTGAATCTCAAATCCTTTCCCCTCCTCCTATCCCCTTCTACCTACATCCCCAGGTCTGGCTTCACATTTTATGACTCTCCTTTATTCCTTATCTCGCAGCCTTTTTTCTTCTCATCACTGGCCTTTGTCAGGCTTTGTCCTGTTCCCACCTCTCTTCCAGCTTTCTCCCCTCCCACTATAATCAGTCTGAAGAAGGGTCCCAAGCCAAAATGAAGCACTTTATGGGTTTTTTTCAACATAAAAGACCACTCACACGCTGGCCATTCTCTCTTCTACACTCTCCTGTCTGAAAGGTTGTAATCACATAACACCAGATTCATGAACACCTTCTTCCTCATTGTTGTCAGCCTCTTGAATGGTCTTCTCTTACACTAGGGATACATTTCCTGAACTTCCAATCTACCACTTTGCAGCCTTTTATTATCTGCACTTTTGTAGAACACTATATTCTGCCAATCTGTTTATTTTCTCTTTTGCCTTACCTGATGTACTTATGTATGGTATGATTTGCCTGAATAACACACAAAACAAAGTTTTTTCACTGCATCTCGGTACACGTGACAATAATAAACCAATATCAATATTCAACGATTAACACACAAAAAACCATATTACAATCGACTATGATTTGAGACATATAAAAAGAATGGGAGAGGCTCTTGGCTGTGCAATGCGGGAATAAAAATAGAGCAGAATTTTCCTTTCTCTCATTCTGTCCTTTCACAAACTAAGACTCAGCTGGCCTTCAGTCTTTGGCAAAACTCTCCTTTACAACCATCTATTCCTGAGGAAAGTTCTTTATTAAAAAAAAAATCACTTTTTCTCCCTCCTAGTTTTCAACTATAATCATGTTCTTCAAGTAGAACAAATACCACTTATCACATTCCTGTACGAGGCAAAATTTATCTTTACTTGATTTTTAATTAGACAGAGGGTCCTTAGTACAGAGTACCTACTCTTGAATATTTATGTAACAGATCGTTCAAGATTCTGTGCCAAAGTGGTTCCACAATGAGGCCGATGGGATATTCACGATTGAATTATAGGGGGAGGTAGTTAAACTCTTTCTGGGCATTCCGTGCCACTGGTCTGGCATAAACACAAATTTTCTCCAAGTGTTGCGGAATGCAGGTTTGAAATACGTCATCACCCAAGGAGTCAGAAATTACATGTGAATTATGAGCGGAAATTGGCCAGTCAGCCCCTTAAACTGTTCTGCCATTAAATAAAATCACGGCTAATTTGATTACGAACCTCCATTCTACATTGTGTAGGAAGGAACTGCAGATGCTGGTTTAAATCGAAGGTAGACACAAAATGCTGGAGTAACTCAGCGGGATAGGCAGCATCTCTGGAGAGAAGGAATAGGTGACGTTTTGGGTTGAGACCCTTCTTCAGACTGATTCTACATTCTCCATTCTCCATTCTTTCTTATGGCTCCCAATAACCTTTCACTCGCTTGCTTATCACATATCTCCCTACCTTGAATCAAACGTTAAACAATCAACAGCAAAAACCACACTTCTGACCTTGCAATGGAAGGCAAGTCATTTACAAAAGACATGTCTGGGACATTGCGCTGAGAAACTCAAGTTACAATGGCTTGGGCTGAAATAATTAGCCTCAACAATCAATCAGAACTACCCGTCTTTGTGGGGGAACAGAATTTTTCTCAATTACTTAAATTTTTACTGGATCTTTTTAAAGACCCTGTAAAAGGGGATAAGCCCTTTGATCAAATATAGCATTTTAATCTCATACCTAGAATTTTATTCTTGCAATAACAATCTGGTGTTTTTTTTAAACTAAAATTAGTGCTTTTGATCAAGTTACTATTGAATAAATGCACTCGTCACGTTCCCTGCCAATGATTCGGTAAACTGAAAGAGATAATTACCTGGATTTAATCAGTCAATCAAAATTACGTTAAACAACATTATTTGGTCATGTTCCTCTTTGCGGTTTTGTGATATACACTGTACTGATACAACTGGAAGTTGCAATTTCCTGCAGTGCAACACTTCAAAAGGTACCTCACTAGCCGCACGGCATGTTGTGATGTCCTCTGGGCATTAAGAATGCTATAAAACTCCTTTGCTTCCCTTAATTATGCCCCAAATCTCACATGTAGCTACCATCAATAAGCTCTACTTTTGTAGCTAAACTCACTTTGACCTTGATCCACAGGAAAGTGACAGACTTTACCCCCTTTTATATTTGCTTCTGGTCTCGACATCATTCCTCATATGGATTCTGTGGCCATTAATCTCCAGCCTGCTGATTCCAGATGCTCAGAATGAGTTGGTCAGACATTTAAGGCATCTAAAGCAGTAAGTGACAATCCCACCTCACTCAAATTGTGGCCGCTTCAGAAAATGGCTTTCTTCCTGCTGATGCTACGTATAGAACTGTTGCCGCTGCACAATTAGGAGCAGTAGTTTGACTATTTTATGACATTTTCAACTGGCTATTAGTTTAGTTTAGAGATGCAGCGCGGAAACAGGCCCTTCGGCCAATGATCCTCGTGGACTAACACTATCCTACACACTAGGGACAATGTTACAATGTTATCAAAGAATGTGGGAGGAAACCGGAGCACCCGAGGAAAACCCACGTGGTCATGGGGAGAACATACAAACTCCGCACAGAGAGCACCCGTAGTCAGGATCGAACCCGAGTCTCTGGCTCTGTAAGACAGTAACTCTACCGCTGCGCCACCATGCAGCCCTCCAATCTATTTTCCTGCAGTTCAGAATTCTCACCTGCTTTAACAGGAGGGTAGAAATGTACTCCTGGTCAGCTGTGCTAAATGCATTAAGCAACAGCCTGCGCATATCGTTCTTTTCTTCCACTAACTTAAATCAACAATCAATCTTCTCCTTGTTAATCAATCTTGGACCATCAGAATTAGGATCCAGACAGTAGATAACAGAAATATTACTAACTCAGTCGTACAGAAAACAATGCTCCTGATGTTCTGAACATTTTCAATAATTCTCACAATAAACTTTAAAATCTTCATTCTTGTTAATTAAGTGTGAAATTGAGCTAAAAAGGCCAGAAAGCTCTCATTGACTGACGTCATCTAATAACTCTCCAAGAAGCCGTAGTTTTTATTCCCCGTCCTTGGGCAATGAATCCTGCTGGAGATGAGTGGATGTTAAATGTGGACAGGATCAACCTGACCATGCAGTAGTTCACGATCAAGTGTGATTGTGACCTCCATGACATTAGCTTTCAGATCAAAATGGAAGCTTACCAAATGGCAGCCTGAACCCGCTAAATAACACCCTAATGTGGAACAGTATCTGTAAGAGGAAACTATTTTAAAAATAGTATAAAAGAGCATGCATTGATATGGAACAATAAGCAGTGGTGTGTGAAAAGGAAAACCAGTCTGAAGAAGGGCCTCGACCCAAAACTTCACCCATTCCTTCTCTCCAGAGATGCTGCCTGTCCTGTTGAGTTGCTCCAGCTTTTTGTGTCTATCTTCGGAAAATAGAATATATTGAATTGCTAACTAACTTATTTTCATTGAAGTTAGCTTTTCAATACAATTCTTAAACTGCTTTTTTCTGTTAAAAGCGACAAGAAGCTCACTGCAATGGGTTTTTGATGGCGTTTGAACCACTTTTTTATAAATCTCATTTAGAACAGACAACATAGATTTTTTTGCACTTCTATTAGGGCACATTCATGAAGGAGTTAACTTGCAAAAGCTTCCAATGCACAAAATTAAACTTTTATTTGTCTGCAAATCTTGCCAGGAAAAACTAAAACCAGTTTGCATGTACGTTCAGTCTTAGCTACTTAGCATTTCTCCATAAATTTCATGAAAGTGTAATTTGATGATGTGCAATTCAGCTACTTCAGAGGTGGAGGAAGCTTCACTAATGGAAGGCCACTAAATTCTACATTTATTCGGATTCCAATTCATGTTCCATCCCCAATCAGTATTTCCCTCGAAAGACACTTTCCTTTAATTAAAAAATCAGACAACACTGTCCTTTCAGAATACAGGTTTCAGTGTAAATCATAGCTTCTTTATTTTTTACAAAGAGGCCCCAGGAACTTCATAGATTTTCTGACATGTCCCTCATTTATTGTAAACTAATTTGAAAAGAAATGGAATAAAGCAATCATTTACATTTTTAAAGATATTTACATTAACCATACTTAATTGGGACACATCAAATAAAATGTAATTCAATTGACAGAAAATAAATTACTGAAAAGTAAAATTTAGAATTTCTGACAATTTTCTATCTTTCAGTTTCTCCTCTTAATCCACATGTTTCTCTACCCACCCAAGAACACATAGAAGATTAATTCACTGGATCAAATGCTTAGGAGGTCTCAGATGGCCCATTCACCATAGTACACATCAATTTGCATTTCATGAGTTTAAAAGTACGATCTTAACCATAAAAATACAACCGGCAATTTTTGGTTCACAACTGTTCTGCTATTTTATGATTTTATCAGACAAACATTTACATATCATACATAAAACATCTAATAATTGAAATTAATGTAATTACTTAAATAGAATTAGGAATAAGCCACCATGGCTGAGCATTTAGCTCAATGCTACATTCTGGCATTAAATCTCTATCTCCAGATTCCCGTAATGTCTCACAGCGCCAGAGACCCAGGTTCATTCCTGACCTTGGGTGCTGTCTACATGCAGTTTGCACATTCTCCAGACAGCGTGGGTTGCCTCTGGGTGCTCCGGTTTCCTCCCACGTCCCAAAGATGTTTGGGTTTGTAAGTTAATTGGCCTCTGTAAATTGCCCCTAGTGTGTAGGGACTGGATGAGAAAATGGGATAATATAGAACTAATGTGAATGGGTGATTGATCATCAGTGTGAATTTTGTGGACAGAAGGACCTCATTCCATGCCATATCTTTCAATCAATTGATCTAAAATCCGTTTATCTCTTTCTTGAATACAATTCCATACATTCAATAACCTCTGAGGAAATAAATCACTGTCTCTTTTCTGAATGACCCACTCTTACTTTGAGATTGTGAATCCATGATTTTATACACAAGGGAAACATCATTCCTAAATCTATTCCATCAAGTCCTGGAAGAAAAATAAATAAAATATCTGGCGGTAAAAGTCCATAATGATTACAAAACAGAAAATAAATTTCAAACAGCTATCAAGAAGGCTCAATAAATATTTGAAGAATTTATCAATTTAAAGAATATTAATAACAATAATAATTTCAAATAACACTGAACTGTGAGTTTAGACAGAGAACATCGATAGATTCTTAAATCCCTCACCATTGTTCAGAACAAAAGAAGTAATCACTGAACATACAAGTAAAGATGAATGATTAAAGGCATATTTTTGGGGAATGTTTCGACTTCTCAACCGCACAAGCAGTTTGCGGATGGTGGCGAGTGGTGGCTTTGTGGAGAGTGCTTTTTGATTGCGTGTGAAATCCTTAATGTCATATTTCCTGCAGAAACAGCCAAGTTTCCAACCCAAGAACCAGAATTCCTGGACCAAGAAAACCTTTATGAAATCTCCTTTCATTTAATGCTAAAATCATGTTTTTCACATGACAACAATTAAACCGCTTCACAAAATAAACAAAATTAGATTGTGTCGGAGAAAGTTGAAAAGATTGAATCCGTAGGTTAGGAGAATAATTTCATGGACTCTAATCTCGTGTAGTTTCCATGAGTAATCTAGTGGTTTCCTGTCTAAATTATTCTGAAGACCAGAACTCCAAGTAAAATTTCCAGGCTAAATAGTTAAGCAATTTAGGCAGCATTATACAAATAAGGATTCAAAAGATTTTTGTACCCAGCACTTGAGCTTAAAAACTAAAATCAGCTTCAACCGTTTATACTATTTTCAATGGTTTTCACCCAATTCATTTATAAAATACTGACTACTTGCGTCTGCTGCATGTCACTAGAGGAGAACGCACTGTATATTTGACCAAATGAAAATGTGAAATTCCGAAGAGAGCTAATAGCATTTGGCCAAATAGTAAAATGGGTAAAGGTTTTAAATGAAATCTTTCATCAGAAATAAAACTGCAAAATGAGCAAGTATTTTAGTAACAATCAGTTAAGAGAGTAGAGTTAACAGATAACGTCACCACAAACAGAACATTAACGGTTGGATGATTTGCAAGCTACTTAATTAAAAAACGGTAACTTGTTAGGCAGTTCCTTTTCCTACCACATTTTGGACTATGACACCACTATTGAACATCAAACTGTTTCTTAACTCTGACATCCAATTTTCTCTGACATCCTACAACCTGGTCACTTATTTGTCCTGTACAGGTTCTCATCAGAAAAAATCAACAGGATAATCTTATATACTAACTTTCTCCTCAAAATGTAGAAGCAAGGAACTGCAGATGCTTGTTTATACCATAGATAGACAAAGTGCTGGATTAACTCAGCGGGTCAGACAACATGACTCGCTGGGTTACTCTAGCACTTCGTGTTTAACTTTTTCCTCAGCTGTCTTGTCTCAATGAATTCATTTATTCCAAACCAAGGTGCTATTTTATCCAAGTTGTAGACAATTACTCTTCTCTGCCACTCCTAGTTTTGCCTTAATTCACACTGTTGATTCATCAATTACCTCTGGAAAAGGTGACATGCAGTTGCTCCCTTTTGTTCATTGCAACTCCATCCACGGCCTTGACACGGTATGCCTTCATTCATTAGTAGATATGACCCAGGACTATGCTTTTTTTTTCACTTGGACAACCCACGTACACCATAATTATCTCTGAAATGGGACACCTTGTTCTCGCTTTGAATGACTATTTGATTGCACAGGATTCTTACAGGCAAGGTTAGCGCATTGGGAACCTACGCATTTCGCAGATACTTGTCTTTTTGTAATATAGGTAAAGGAACAATGACCTATTCCTGGTCACATTTGTTTATAACAGCAAAGGCATTGGTGAAGCTTCCTGTTTTCATTCTAAATGCTAGAATTTCCACAAATATTTTTCAATTCCTACACATTTTAGTCAGCTCTTACTTTTCCTCTCCTAGATTTGCCCATTTCCAAACTCTAGATTTAAATAGGTGTCTACTAAAATCTTAAAGCCATTTATAACCATCTGTATTAGGTTTCAGCATATTTATGGCTGTCCCATATAGTTCGAACCTTGCTGTAATGGGCAACATGTGAGCTCTAATGATTCCACAGTGTTCACTGGCTGCAGCTTTTGTCCCTGGCAGATTCAACCACAATTAGCCTTGATTACAAGCGTCCATTTCCTTTTCTTTGACAGAACCAAATATTACTGTGTCCCCTGGACAACATTCATCTGCCTCTTCACAGGTATTTCTTCTGTTCTCCCCTTTCCTCTCCCTCTCTTCACGCTTACTGGTTTCCAGTTTTGAAGGGTCATTAACCCGAAACATTAAATCCGTTTTCCCTCTCTGCAAATGCCGGTTGACCCAAGCACTCTCTTTTTTATTTCAGATTTCCAGCGTCTGCAGCCTTTTTTGCTTTTCAACCATGCGTGATTGGTATGAGGAATAGAGGTGGGTAAAGAAGCAGTGAAGTTAATTGTGGTGTGACTGATGGCCTTCTGGAGTCATTGATTGATATGACTGTCAGCGACGAATGTTGAAAGGAAGCCTCAGGAAGAAAGGTTGAATTGCTCCGCACTAAAACAAAGAACCAAGCTGAACAGGAAATCTAGCCCGGGTTACAGAGAGTTTATACGACTCAAGTGCCAGTGAAAGTCCATAAATTGGGATACTTGAAGGCAAGAAAAAACAAAGCCATCTAAACACAACATGGTGAAGGGCAGCAGAAGCCAAAAGCTGGGGCACGGCTGGGAAAACCATCAAACAGCGAACCAAAAGCAGAAAAGGATGGAAGAGTCTTGTCACTGCCCAAAACATCGCCTTAAAGTCACTGTGGGAAGTAACTGCAGATGCTGGTTTAAACCGAAGATAGATACATAAAGCTGGAGTAACGCAGCGGGACAGGCAGCATCTCTGGAGAGAAGGAGTGGGTGACATTTCTGGTCGAGAAGAAGGGATCTGTCCTGCTGAGTTACGCCAGCTTTTTGTGTCTATCTTGCCTTAAAGTCACTATTTCTTGAGCTATTAAAGATCCATTCTCTGCCCACAAATAATCTATTGTGCATTATTTATGATGATTCAACTTTGACGTGAACTTCTGAAATGCACATTTTTTCTGGTAAATTTTCCCTGGACATCAATAACAGGATATTTTATGTATCCTGGCCACTTTCTACCCTTCTGCTCCAACCCTTCCAACACCAACGGTATTGGACAATGTACTGCATCCAGATTAACCAGATCACTCCAAGTATCGTATTTCTCGGCAATGAAGACACCCCCATTTTAAGTTGCTAAATTTTGAAAAAGGCTGGCGGGACAGGATCAAGGGTTTGGTTTAGTCAGTAGAAAGGAAGATTGGAAACTCCTTCAAGGAGGCAATCTGGACAGGGGAGCCTCCATCTTCGCCTGTCCCACAATGTGCTGTGCAGTTCAGGTCTGAGGGACAGAGACTTCCTGGCTCAGGGAGATCGAGGTCGAGATCGAGAGAGCGAGAGAGAGAGCCCAGGTCTGGCTGGTGCGCCCAGGTCGGCTCGCTTACCCCAGGTCTGGCTGCAGTTCCCAGGTCGGCTGCGTGCCCCGGGAATGGCTGCAGTTCCAAGGTCGCCTGCATGCCCCGGGACTGGCTGCAGTTCCCAGGTCGAGAAAACTAGGAAACAAAATATGCCTGTGGGCTGGATGAGTTTGGTTACGGGCTGGATTCGGGCCGTAGGTTGCCGACCCCTGTGTTAGGCCTCATTGTCTGTTCCCCCCCCCCCACCCCCCTCATGTTTTAAAAGCGATTTGGCCCAAGTCTATCTTTCTTGGCTAACAATCTAGCCTTCGGCCTCCAAGACGCAGGTAAATTTTCAGGCCTTATTTTAGGGTAAAAAATAGCGTCTTCATTGCCGGGAAATATGGTATTTCTGTCCCACATTTGGATCCCAGTGTTAAACTTGCCATTCTCATTCCTCTCCATGTACAGTCACCTCCAGGTTATCCCCCAACTACTTCTCCATCACCTCAATTTCCAGATGATTTTCTGTTTCCACCATTGCGCAGCAACAGCTACTGATAGACCTATTCTCACACTGCCATCCAGGCAACAATATATATGTTTGCTCTGTAACTGGCATACTGCATTTTCTGCTCCTAGTGCAGTTCTCTTTAATCAGGGAGTCAATGATGAATTGAATAATCATTTTGCTGAATGTATTTTGACAAATGCAGCGGTTCTGACTATGGTTTTCATCGGCATCTAGCCTTCATCTCTTTTCCAACCAGGCTCAAAATCAGCTTCACCAACAGTACCTTAACTTTGTCCTGATTACTCTGTTGCCCAGAATTGGATTATTTACTTCATGCATTTATTTACAACAGAAGCTGCCATGTCTGCTTTCATAGGAAAATTGATCCTAGGATATGAATCTTTCATGGGAACAAAGTCCTGCTGCTGAGCTTTCTGCTGGATGCCTCTGCAATCTCTGTTGGATTATAGGCCTTTCAAAAAAAAAAAGATTATGCTTTGTATTTCCCTAATTTCCATTTCTGGTCTTCTGCAGGTTCAAAGAGTTTTCATTTTAATAACGACATTTACCCCTCGACATCTGGGCTTTCCCATACTTTTTCTTGTTGATCTAGCCTGACTCCTGTCTGCAAAGACTGGGCCCTTGTCCACTACCCACCACCTCTTTGCACCCCAACATCTGGCCACTTCTCCATCACCAACAATAGAAATTGAGGAGGTAAAGAGGCTATTCAGAAGACAGAAATGCTGGAAATGTCCAGGTCCGGACAATGTTTCCCCCTCTACTCTCAAGCTCTGTGCCGAACAACTGGCACCAGTCTACACAGACATTTTCAACCAGTCCCTGCAAACCTGTACAGTCCCCGCCTGCTTCAAAGTCTCCACTATTGTCCCTGTATCCTAAAAGACAAGGATTACTGGTCTTAATGACTACCGATCTGTCGCACTGACCTCTGTAATCATGAAGACCCTTGAAGGACGTGCTGGCCCAGCTGGAAAATATCACAAACCCCCTGCTGGACCCTCTGCAATTTGCAGACCGGGCCAATAGATCAGTGGATGACGCAGTCAACATTGGGCTGCACTTCATCCTCCAGCACCTAGACTGCCTGGGGACCTGGGATTTCGTTCGTGGATTTTAGCTCTGCATTCAACACCATTATGCCAGAGCTACTACACTCCAAGCTCTCCCAGTTGACTGTGCCTGAACCCCTCTGTCGGTGGATCACCAGCTTCCTGACAGACAGGAAGCAGCATATGAGGCTGGGAAAGCACATCTCGGACCCTCAGCATAGGAGCACCACAAGGCTGCATACTCTCCTCTCCTTTACTCTCTCTACACCCAACGACTGCACCTCCACAAACTCCTCTGTCAAGCTTCTCAAATTTGTGGATGACACAACCCTGATTGGACTGATCCAGGATGGGGAGAAATTTGCCTACAGACAGGAAGTGACACAGTTGGCGTCCTGGTGCCATCGCAACAACCTGGAGCTCAATGCTCTTAAGACAGTGGAATTGATTGTAGACTTTAGGAGAGCTCCCGCTCCCCTCCCCCCATTTACCATCAACAACACCACAGTCACATCTGTGGAGTCTTTTAAGTTCCTTGGAACCATCATCTCCAAGGACCTGAAATGGGGGGGCCACCATTGGCTCCACAGTCAAAAAGGCCCAACTGAGGTTGTACTTCCTGCGGCAGCTGAGGAAGCACAATCATAGAGTCTGTCCTCACCTTCTCCATCATGGTCTGGTTTGGCTCGGCCGCTAAGCACGACATCCAGAAGCTGCAACGAATCATTCGATCAGTTGAGAAGATTGTTGGCTGCAACCTTCCCCCCATTGATGAGCTGCACGCTGCAAGGGCCAGGAAGCGAGCGGGTAAGATCATCTCTGATCCTTCTCATCCTGGCCACAAACTCTTTGAAGTACTTCTATCTGGAAGGCGACTCCGGACTGTCAAAGCCGCCTCAGCCAGACATAAAAACAGCTTTTGTTCCACGATCAGTAGCTCTACTCAATAACCAAAAGTATGTAGCCTCCTTTTGCTCTGGTATTTTATTTCATTCACATGTTTAAACTATGTTTTATTCTTAATGTTTTAATGTCTTATGTTTTATTCTTAATTGTTTACTGTATCCCGTATGGTTACTTGCGAGCGGAGCACCAAGGCAAATTTCTTGTATGTGTACATACTTGGCCAATAAACCTATTCATACATTCATTCATTCATATCTCTTTATATATTTTTCTTTGGTAGACTGAAATTATTTTTCAAATTAGTCACCAGGATATGGTCTCGACCCGTAACTCTAGCATTTTGTGTCTACCTTCGATTTAATCCAGCGTCTGCAGTTCTTTCTTTCACATAGTTTCTGCAGCAGGTCATTGAACTCCATTAGTTTCCTCTGCAATTACAAATCTATCGTTTATCTCCCCTCTCAGCTTAATCCAATTAATGTAATCACTTCAGATGAAGCATTAACCTCTTTTTCTCCCCATCACAAATGCTGCCATAGATTTCTAGAAATTCCCATGCTCATTTCAGAGTTTTACCTTTGCAGTGCTGTTTCAAATAACAGATGGAACAACAAATAGGCACAGAGGAATTACAACATTAATTCAACAACCATGAAGACACAAGTGCCGTTTACAACAGTCACTGAACCCAAATATAAAATGGGCAAAGTGCCACTTAAGTTTAAATAAATGTTATAAAAACTGTAGTATGCGAAAGAACAAATCCTTTAGGCGTACTGATTCTTAAAATAAATAAATCAACTTACATTTAATATTGACTATTAGAGTTGCTGACTTCACAAATTGGGAATGGGGGTTCCCCTCTTCTATCATAGATGAGGCTCTCACCAGGGTCTCCTCTATATCCCGCAGCTCCAGTCTCCCCATCCCCCGACTCGTAACAAGGACAGAGTCCCCCTTGTCCTCACCTTCCACCCTACCAGCCGTCGCATACAACATATAATCCTCCGACATTTTCGCCACCTCCAACGGGATCCCAACACTGGCCACATCTTCCCATCTCCTCCCCTTTCTGCTTTCCACAGAGATGTTCCCTCCATAACTCCCTGGTCAATTTGTCCCTTCCCACCCAAACTACTTGGTACTTTCCCTTGCAACACTTGTCGCTTTACCTCCCCCATTGACTCCATCCAAGGACCCAAGCAATCTTTTGAGATGAGGCAGGGGTTCACCTGCACCTCCTCCAACCTCATCTACTGCATCCGCTGTTCCAGGTGTCAACTGCTCCACATCGGTGAGACCAAGGTCAGGCTTGGCGATCGCTTCGCCCAACACCTCCGCTCAGTTCGCAATAACCAATCTGATCTCCCGGTGGCTCAGCATTTCAACTCCTCCTCCCATTCCAAATCTGACCTTTCAGTCCTGGGCCTCCTCCATGGCCAGAGTGAGGCCCACCGCATATTGGAGGAACAGCACCTCATATTTTGCTTGGGTAGTTTACACCCCAGCGTTATGAACATTGACTTCTCCAATTTCAGGTAGTCCTTGCTTTCTCCCTCCTTCCCCTCCCCAGCTATCCCACAGCCTACTGTCTCCGCCTCTTCCTTTCTTTTTTCCGCACCCCCCCCAATCAGTCTGAAGAAGGGTCTCGACCCGAACCGTCACCTATTCCTTCTCTCCATAGATGCTGCCTCACCCACTGAGTTTCTCCAGCTTTTTTGTCCACCTCAGAAATTGGGAATATGATTGGTAGCAGCTGTAAAATGCACAGTATCTTGCTGATGTGGTAGCACTGACAGCAACCCAAGTGGAGGCTCCCATTTAGTTTCAAACCAATAATTTTAAAGTATTGTAACCATGGTGTATTATAAGGATTATGTCTTGTGAAAATTTGAAGTGTGAATTCCACGAAGCACGACACAAAAAAGGTAGAAAAACTAAAACGAAAAACTGACCTCTTGGCACTTGGAATATAACTTTGACTTTGAGTAATCATTTTATTTAGATACATTTCAAGCAATTCTCTCATTTTTGCATACCATGTCTTTGATGACCTTGACTCAGCCATGACTATCACACTGGCGTACCATGTCAGTGGTAGGCTTGTGTTCACAATTTGTACCCCTCAAATCTCTGAGCATCAAAGGTCAAGGAAAGAATACTCAATGTATTAAATCCCCAATATTGTCCCACCTGTTTAAACAACCATTGTCTGAACAACTAGAATGAAGGCTCTATCCAAGAACGGTATTCTGGAATCCCTAATTAAGGCAAAGACCCAATAAATTCTGTTCCATGCTTAACATGGAACTTTTCATGCACTCTTTAACTCAAAATGGCTATATAATCTTCAGCCCTCGTGAATGCTCATGTCAACAACTCTCAGTTTTTTTTGAGAACCCTGTGATTACTCTTAGCTTTCCCACATGTGTATTATTACTTCAGAGCTCAGGCATAAACTACACATATCAGTCAGCAGCAACAAGATTAGAGAAAGTGTAAAAGGTCTCAAGTGGAAATAAAGCTACATCAATTGAAACAAGAAGATAGACACAACGTGCTGGAGTAACTCAGCGGATCAGGCAGCACCTCTGGAGAAAAATAGGTGACGCTTCGGGCCGGAACCCTGGTTGGTACAGGTGAATGGCTACAAAGATTTGTACTGATTTGTGGAAAAAGGAATAGTAAAACAATAGGAAAGTTAAGGGAAAGGATACATGGCTGTAGATTTTATTTACTCACATCTGTCTCTACCATTTCACATGGTTTCCTTTTTGTTCCTGCCTCCTCTCCATCCTTTATATTCCCCTGAATTTACTTTTAAATATATATTTTCATCCTTTCTGATGTAAGATCATCTTTAAATGTTAACTGTTTCTCTCATCAAATCACCATTTGAGTATTTCCAGAATGATTTAACATTTCCGACATGCATAGTATTTTGCTCTTCCCGTAGCCGGTGATTTCTTAATTCACAGTTTTCTATCTGTCACCGTGAACAACGTTAACAATTATGATGATGAAATCAACACCTATTTTTTTTCCTTTTACCAACGTTTGCTTTGAAGATATCCCTGGAGAAAATCCAGACAAACAAGCTTTAGGAGTTCGTTCAGACTTACAGACATAGCTTTTTGCCAACATTTAAAAAATATAGACCCATTTGCTGAAATGTGACTAGGCAAGCCTTAACAGATAATCTGTGGTTTTATTGCACTCTGTTACAGCATACAATTGGGATGTGGTTATGGAAAAGAAATTCATGATTAAGTGACTGCTACAATGAAGATTACTTGAAAAGGAAATCATGTTTAAACGTCTAACAGTGGCTGGTTACGTGACAATACTGAGAACACATACCTATACAAGATTAGTCACTTTTTTCCCTCACAGATTAGCTCATGAAGACTGATGATGTGGCATTATAGTCTTACATATTTGTATACATTGTATACATTATAGCATTATATATTTGTATGCATTGGGTATGCAAGCAAAGTATTTCACTGCGCCTAGTCACATGTGACAATAAAGTATTCCATTCCATTATAGTCAGAGTTGAAACATTATTTTTCCATTATATTGCACCATGTAATTCTAAAATACATTAATGATGCCAGTTTGCCTGACAGAAATTCCACTCTTAATAAAGAAGCAGGTACGGATCAGAAGGCCATTCAGCACTTCACTCAATAAAATCATTATCGTTCTGCATTACTCATTCACTGGAGTTCCATGTCCACTCAATGTAAATGGCAACATAAACACATAATGTGGCTTTTTGACATTTATCCACGGTGACATGTGCAAATCTTTTAAAAGTTGAAGAAACCTCCTTGTAATCAGTCGTTTATGAAGCACTGGAGACTTCACACTTTGTAATGGTTCAGAAACATGAATCCAAAATCGATCGATCATTTTCTATGGCCACAGGACATACAAATGCATCAAAGCATCATGATCATGCTGTGTTACTCATTCACTACAGCTCCATGTCCCATTGACGTAAATGACAATGGTGGCTAATCTTGTGTTTCTATACGCGAGTTCAGTATTTCGATAAACGCAAGGAATCATGTCAAAATTTGTCAAAGGTCATTCGGGATTTTTTTTAAAGCGAACGCAGCGCTGTATAAACTGTGTATAAATTGTTAACTATTCTACCAAGGGATTCATCTAGAATTCTGTCAACTCAATAGCTTCCTTTCTTGTTCTGCTGTTCACACACTACTTACACAGTCCCAGTTCTAGTTCAGTTCATTAATCTGCAATTATGAGATATTCAAAAAGTTAAAGAATTTATTATTTTCATTTAATCCTTAATGTGTTTGCTACTGGAATAAGAAAATATTACGTGTGTTTGAAACATTTTCTTATCTTTATTCATAATTTATGTGTAAAAATATGATGCGAGCTGATGCTTTACCTTCATGCAGTGTGAATGTACAGTTATGGCAAAGATTAATCTCCGAGGAAAACTGAGTACAGGGTTGGCCCTGTGAAGGAGCCGCCAATCCGATATAAGACATTTAACTGTGAAATGCCTGCCCTTTAGTATTGGATAGATTGAGTGGAGGGTCTGTAATTAGGAGGGCCAGGCTAGCAAGTTTGCGGATGACACAAAGCTGGGTGGCAGTGTGAACTGTAAAGAGGATGTTAGGAGGTTCCAGGGTGACCTGGACAGGTTGTGTGAGTGGGCAGATGCGTGGCAGATGCAGTATAATATAGATAAATGTGAGGTTATCCACTTTGGCGGCAAAAACAAGGGGGCAAATTATTATCTCAATGGGGTTAGGTTAGGTAAGGGGGAGGTGCAGCGAGACCTGGGCGTCCTTGTACACCGGTCACTGAAAGTTGGCTTACAGGTACAGCAGGCAGTGAAGAAAGCTAATGGAATGTTGGCCTTCATAACAAGAGGATTTCACCCACCTTTGCCTGCGTGTGAATGTGTGTGAATGTGTGTGAATGTGTGTGAGTGATTGGTGGTGGTCGGAGGGGCCGTAGGCGCAGATTAGCAGCCACGCTTCCGTCAGTCTGCCCCAGGGCAGCTGTGGCTACAGAAGTAGCTCACCACCACCGAGTGTGACTGAGGAGTGAATGAATAATGCGATGTAAAGCGCCTTGAGTATTAGAAAGGCGCTATATAAATCCCATCCATTATTATTATTATTATTATTTCAGTATAGGAGTAAAGAGGTTCTTCTGCAGTTGTATAGGGCTCTGGTGAGACCACATCTGGAGTATTGTGTACAGTTTTGGTCTCCTAATTTGAGGAAGGACATCCTTGTGATTGAGGCAGTGCAGCGTAGGTTCATGAGATTGATCCCTGGGATGGCGGGACTGTCATATGAGGAAAGATTTAAAAGACTAGGCTTGTATTCACTGGAATTTAGGATGAGGGGCTATCTTCTAGAAACATATAAAATTATAAAAGGACTGGACAAGCTAGATGCAGGAAAATGTTCCCAATGTTGGGCGAGTCCAGAACCAGGGGCCACAGTCTTAGAATAAAGGGGAGGTCATTTAAGACTGAGGTGAGATAAAAACTTTTTCACCCAGAGAGTTGTGAATTTGTGGAATTCCCTGCCACAGAGGGCAGTGGAGGCCAAATCACTGGATGGATTTAAGAGAGAGTTAGATAGAGCTCTAGGGGCTAGTGGAGTCAAGGGATATGGGGAGAAGGCAGGCACAGGTTATTGATTGGGGACGATCAGCCATGATCGCAATGAATGGCGGTGCTGGCTCAAAGGGCCGAATGGCCTCCTCCTGCACCTATGTTTCTATGTTTCTATGTTTCTATGTTTCTATGTTTCTATGTTTCTATGTTTCTATGTGCTGTTCCAAGTTTGCGTTGGTTGCTGTACGTTGCCCCCAGCCAGCTCACCCAGTGCACGTTGACCAGCACAGTTCGCCATCCCTTGTTACCAGAGGCTCTTTGTACAGCTGTTACCTGAAGCCCAAAGTTTTTGTGGAGGTTCTGCATTAGGATCGGGCACGCAGCGAGCAGGCTGTCAGATCAGATTGCAGGTTGCCCAGGTTGCAGAGTGGCCGAAGGGTCGTTATTAAACTGTTCCGTCTGTGCAGGATCGGCAGCTCTCTCTCTCCCAGATCCCCCACCACAACTGTCGACAAAGTCTGACTGAGAAAATGCTCCCACTCATATTACGGGTTAGCTCCGCGTTTGCTCACTCGCTGGGGCGGGCAGCGCCTCCTTCAAAGAGAGCGAGAACAGGTCCCATCAGCTGGGGAGTTGAAACCCACTCCTGAGTGAAGCCTCTAGTTTGGCTGCGGTTGAAATGGCTGCAAATTCTCATAATTATCACTGCCCCGGTCACAAGGACCCGGCTCACAACTGTGTGCCCTGACAGACTGGAACCAACCCGAGTTTAAAGCGACAGCATCTTTATTTAAGCCAACCCACCTCGAAAATTTAACCAGCCTGTTCGAATCCAATCTGAACTTTCCAACCTACCCCCCACACAGCACATTCTCCTCGTTTCCTTCAATCCAGGAAGGTTGTTTAGATCGGAATGTAAGGATTGTCTCAAATTGGTTGACCACACAACTTGTAATTCGTGCAAATTAATATCAAATTTGAATGGCTGTGACTCAGGCTAATGCCAGGGATTTGATAATTGACAGGTTCGTTCCAGGCATTCTTGCATTTTCAAGGCTGGTGCTGTATTGTCAATAATGTAAATAGATACAATTGTGGATTTGTGCAGCCTGCAGTACGCTGTGGCCTACTGCTGACATACTTGACGGATACATTTATTTATAAATCTCATTGAAATGAGGTGAGTACGCAGGTCCGTACACACACACTAGCTCAGCTGGCGAGAATGTCTATCCAAAATGACCTATGACCTGGGCATGTACAGTTGAAATACTAAACTCACTCATTTAAGAAGTTTTAAGTTCTTTGAGTCTATTTTTTTTAAAGAAAACCCAAAAAAGTTACCTTTTGGTAATCTTTTTGGTCATCACAGGCAATCACGAGGGAAATGCTGTGCACATTCTTCATATGGACTTCAGCAAGGCCTTTGATAAGATTCTCCATGGTAGACTACTCTGAGAAGTTCGATCACATGAGATCCAGGGAGAGCTAGTTAAATGGATACTGAATTGGCTTCATGGAAAGAAGCACAGGGTGGATGTGGAAGGTTGCTTTTTGGACTGGAGGCATGTGACTAGTGGTGTTCCTTCAGGATCAGTGCTGGGCCCATTGCTGTTTGTGGTTTATTTCAATGATTTGGTTGAGAATGTACAAGGTATGAGTAGTAAGTTTGTAGATGATTCTAAAATGGGTGGTATCGTAGATAGTGAAGAGTATTATCAGAAATTGCAGCAGGACCTTGATCAGCTGAGGTAGTGGGCAGAGCAATGACTAATGGTGTTTAATGCAGATAAGTGTGAGGTGTTGCATTTTGGAAAGTCAAACCAGGACAGGACCGTCCCAGTGAATGGTAGGGCCTTGGGGAGTGTTGTGGAGCAGAGAGATCTAGGAGTAAAGGTAAATAATTCCCTGAAAGAGGCATCACAGGTAGTAAAGAAAGGTTTTGATACACTGGCCTTCATCAGTCAAGTTGTTGAATTTAAAAGTTAGGACATTATGTTCCAGTTGTACAAGATGTTTCTGAGGCGCATTTGGGTAGCATATTCAACATTGATCTCACTGATATAGGAAGGAAAACATTAAGCTGGAAAGAATGCAGAGAAGATTTATGAGGATGTTGCCAGGATTCGAGAGTGAGATTGGGCTGGCTAGGACTTTATTTCTTGGAGGCTGAGGGGTAATCATATAGAGGTGTATAAAATCATGATGGGAATAGATAGGATAAATGCATAGAGAAAATTACCCAGGGAAGGAGAATCAAGAACCAGAAGATATAGGTCTAAGCTGAGAGGGTTATGATTTAATAGATGGGGCATCTCGGTTGGCATTGTTGGGTTTGGCCAAAGGATCTGTTTCTATGCTGTATCACTCTATGACTATTGTATTGAAGCAATTAAAAGTTGACAGCAACAACAACAGATCATTTGGGGAAATAAAATGTTGACCAATGTTACAGTATTTTTTAATCTAAGAAATATAATTTTATGGATGTCCAGTTTGATCATGTCTAAGTGATACTGCACTCAGAACTTTGATCTGCTGTTTATATATTTCTTCTTTAAGAAACACTAATTTGCATAAAAATTGTATAGAGCTTCCAAAACATAAAAATGGTCAAGATTTTCCAATAAATGCAATTCTGGTTTGCCCACCTTTATTCTTTCAGAAATAAAGGGGAATATTCCTGAAATTCAGCAGCTTTTGAATTTTGTAGCAGACTGTCAACTTAATTTGGGAAGGATTCCGATGGCATGTTCAAATGTTGTCGTGACATGTTTCAAGTTTTCCATGAAAAAAATGACATGCTAATGCTGACAGATTAAATAGAAATTGGGCAAAATCCAGTTGCATGACTAATTCGTCCATATGAATTGAAAGTTCCTGCTTCTGTGCTCCACATGTTTTTTTATGTCAGATTTGGACTGAGAATTACAAATTTGACAAAGATTTAATAGCTGAAAAAGGTTGAAAACAAAATAAATCATTACAGAAACAGTGGCTTGAAAACAAAATGTTGCGTGAAAGCCAATTTATGTGGAACCCGGGAATGGAAAAATTAAGTTGATGTACGTCCTAATGTCTATTTCTTCTCTGGAACTGGAGAAGCGTAATGGATCACAACTTCTCTAATTCTTGTGTTTGCAGGCAATGAGCTGAGAGTATATACATATTGCAGAATTCAGATAAAAGCGTGATGGGTGCATTAAGCTTACCGGTCTGATGAGGATATTAATTCTGGCATTCAGGCCCGCACTGAGAGTATACTCACATCTCTAGTGCACCGAGGGTATATTCACCTCTCTAGTGCACCGAGGGTATATTCACCTCTCTAGTCCACCGAGGGTATATTCACCTCTCTAGTGCACCAAGGGTATATTCACATCCCCAGTGCATCACAACGGTTTCAATGGCTTTACCATCTTGGCTTCCATCTTGGTACCCTCATACCATCCACCAAACTATCTAGCTCCACAAAGAACAAGGAAATCTGGTGTACAACTTGACGGAATGTCAGTTGCAAGTTCCAGCCAGCCAGCCAGCCAGAGACAGAGAAACAAAGTTAACATTTCAGGTTGTAGGCTCTTCATAAGAGTAGGGAAAGAGATAAATAAGAAAAAAAAGAATGGGGTTGAGAGGGAAAGATAGATCAGCCATGATTGAATGATGGAGTAGACTTGATGGGCTGAATGGCCTAATTCTGCCCATAACTAATTACATGAAAAAGGTAATAGCGACTTATCATACAAGATTTGTCTTCTCTCAATGGCAATACATGTGAATTAAGATGCAAGGCACATGTACAGCGGAGCACAAAACAACATTAACTTTGCACTTGTTTTGATTCCACAAATAAATTCTTGATAAATCTCAACAATATCGATACATATTTGTTTTCTATAATTGTTTCCTTGTAGAAAAATAATGGTGAGCACCA
>JAXLNO010005821.1:150387-199859 GCA_038087875.1 Malacoraja senta
TGTGGGGGAGGGGGAGAGGGAGGGGAGGAGGGAGATGGGGTAGGGGAAGGGAGGGAGGGAGGGGAAAGAGTGTGGAGGGAGGGGGAGAGGGGTAGGGGTAGAGAGGGGAAATAGTGGGGAGGGAGAGTGGAAGGGGGAGGGGTAGGGACAGTCCGTCTGTTCCCCATTCCCTATCACCCCCAATCCTCTTTCTCTATTCCCACACACGTGATGACGTGCTTCGACACAGGCTGTGGGGGGGAGGGGCTTGGGCTGGGGTTGCTGCAAAGGCTGTAAATGGATTATTCCGATTGGACATCTGTGAGCATTGGGCATTGTGACATCACACGACTGAACCTTCACTAACATTCTATGGCTGAGAGCTCTTTTTTTTAACATTTTGAAATTTTGGGGGTGGGGGGGGGGAGAAGGATTTTATTAAAAACGTGTACATAAACACGACAAAATTTAATCAGGAGCGGCGTTTCTGCGTGCGGTGTTGGCGTATCAAAGGCTGGCTGGCACAAGTCAAGCAGACACCCGCACACACACACACACACACACACACACACACACACACACACACACACACACACACACACACACACACACACACACACACACACACACACACGCACGCACACACACAGAGTTTTAAATATATATACAAAAAATCGCCAGCGAAAGAAGAAAAATGTCGGCGTTTTTGGAGCAGAGCATCAGCCGTTATGGTGGCTGGCCAGCAGGAGGCGACAAAATGAGTGAGTGGGGGGGGGGGGGATTTTATTTAAAAATGTGTACATAAAATTGTCTAAATCTAATAAGGAGTGTATTAGGGTATGTAAAAGTGTAATGTCTAGCAAAATGGAAAAAATCTTGGAGTTTTCGCGTGTGATTTTGGCGGACCAAAGAATCAAAGGCCAAATCTGACACCCACAAACACACACACACACCCACACACACACACACACACACACACACACACACACACACACAGAGTTTTAAAAGTATATAGATATATGAAATCCTAATATTGTGAATAAAATATCCATGAACACAATGTCAAAATATTTTTCCATTCTTTCATTCTATATTAGTGTAACACAATGTAGTGCATACATACCTACATATTTAAATTCAGTCGATAAGTTTGTCAAATAATATGGGGACCTCCTTGCTTTTTTTTGAGACATGGATTTTTTAAATGTGAATGTCTCATAACGACACATTTGTGGGTCAGCCGTATATTGCACCAACCCCACAATTTCAAATAACTCTAAATTGAACTTTATAAACAAGGAAAACACTTTTTATTTCCGTCATTTATGGTAATATTTACATAATTCACATCATTTTGTGCACGACATATACAGGGGGTTGCAGTGTTTTGAAAGTGATGTAAAATTCAACATATTTCAGACAATGATAGCCCACCCCTTGCTTACCTCAAAGAACAAAATTTCCAACATATACAATATAAATAAATCGTCATTTGCACAATTTTGTGTGTGTAACTGGAGGTTCTCATTCTTCCTCTTGAATAACCTGCGTTGGGAAAACAGACGTTTCGGCGTGTTCGGGATGTCAAATAGCATTGGAACTGCATTGCAATTTAGCCTGTTATTGGTCTGCCTGTTGGAGAACTGGTCAAGTTCAGTGTTCAGAACAAAGACGGCAGGTGGTTGACAAGTACACCAGAGTTTGGTGGAGGAGATCTTGTCGACGAGTATTCTGGACCCACTGTCGACACCTGAAATTACAGAAAATCTCATATAGGATTAATTAAGAAGGAAAAAAATGTAGTTATAACTACATATCTGCAGAATGGATGATATATCACAAGTGCAATTGTTCAGTTGTGGGGAGAGACCTGTATATTGAAGCATTTTGCCACTAATATGTCAATTTACCTTCAATGTAGAAGAGCTTATTTAAAACTTCTTACGTAGACCATTTAAAGTATTTTCTTTCTATCTTTTGGACCTAAGACACTAGCAGGGCTGCCAACTCTCAGGCAGAGACAGACAGAGAGAGAGGGGAGGAAGAGAGAGAAAGGCAGATGGGGCAGAGAGAGAGAGAGAGAGAAAGGCAGATAGGGCAGAGAGCGAGGCAGAAAGAGGGAGAGAGGGAGAAAGAGAGAGAAGGGGCAGAGAGAGAGAGAGAGAGAGAAGGGGCAGAGAGAGATGGGGAGAGAGAGGAACGATGGCACGTTATAACGCACAGCCGTCCCATTCTGACCGCCGCCGAACTCCGCACCGCACCATTTAACCCTTCTTCACGGCGGCTCTGTGATGTCTCGGCTCTGACAATTCGACGGGTCTAATCGGTAACAACACTGAGAGCGGTCCCGAGTCGCTGCGCTCCCCGACTCGAATCTGAGCTTAAAATCTCGTGATGGGCCTGATGTGTCCTACGGACCATATTTTGGAGACTCCTGCATTACAGGAACAAAAACAAAAATGTACAGAAGAATAAAAATTGCTGACTTTATTATTGTGGTAAGTATAGATCTATTTTTAAAAATCTAGTAACTTTCTAATGTACCGACAATCCTAGTTTCCCAATGAGTGTTGATAGGGGAACAAAAAATAACATTTTCAGGACAGAATAATATCGACAGAAAACAATAATATTTCCTCACCTTTCTTTGTTGTTGGGGAACCTGAAGAAAGACAGGTTGAGTCGTCCACATCGGCGATTAAAACAATTTATACCGAACAGTAGTATCTGCAGCAGTGAGCTGTAGATGTGGACGCCATGACAGTGTGGGGGCAGCCCGATAAAATGGCGTCGACAATCACACATGTGATACTACGCTTTTTTCGCTGTGGCGCATATTGCTCCGCTATAGGATCTTTGCTTGCAACACGCGAAGGTTTGTGCAGCCCACATGCCGTCAGCGCTGCTTCAAGCCGTCAATTTCAAGGGGAGCTGAAGGCAGCAGAAATTCTGCCTTTGCTGTACTGCGCAGGCGCAGCAGCCTACTGCGCATGCGCAGCGCTAGTTTCTTGGCGGGTTTTTCAAATATGGATTGCCATTATCTGAAGAGTATCTTAGGAAACAAAGAGAGAAGAATGGAGTTTGTGTACCAATAATGTGGTAAGTACATTTCTTAGTGCTAAATGTTTTTAAATACCGTATTTCCCGGAGTGGGGGCGGAGGGGGGGGGGGGGGAGAGTTCCTTTCACAGCGTTTGAGGAGTCTGGCCTGGGGTAAAGTTGCGGGGAGGGCAGGAGTGTTATGAAGGAGGGGGTTGGGATCATGTCACTTGCGATGCTCCTTGCACGGAGGCGTGCAATGCCACCGCATTGAGGCCAGGGGGGGAGAAGTAGCTCGGGTGGCTGTGATCGGCCGCCGGGCCAGACAGCGGAACCGGCCTACACCTCAGCGCCTTCTGCCGGCCCCCGCTCACCAATGGCAGCTCTCCGTCTAAAAACCTCTCTCCTGCCGCTCGTTGGCCTCACTCATGTCAGCCGCTTCCCGCAAATCCTTAAATTCCGACAGCGCGATTGAGGTTACTCGGCTGTGGGAATTTAAGGATTTGGGGGAAGCGGCTGACATGAGCGAAGTCGGCGAGCGGCAGGTGAGAGGTGTTCAGACGGAGAGCACTGCCAGATGTGAGCGGGCCGGCAGAAGGCGCTGAAGTGGCGGCCAGTTCTGCTGTCGGGTCCCGGCGGCCGCTCGCAGCTACCCGAGCTGCTTCTATCCCCGGCTATGATGCGGTGGCTCCGCGTCCGAAGCGCCGCAGCAATGGTGAGCGAGTAAGTTACTGGCATTATCCCCGACCCCCTTCTTCTCAACACTCCTGTCCTCCCCGCAACTTTACCCCTGGCACAGACTGTCCACACGCTGTGAAAGGAATTGTCCCCCCAATTGGTCCCTTGAACAAGTGTTGTCATTCAATAAGATGACAACTGATTCAACTTTTCCCCGTGCTCCCGTTTTTCCCACCATCTCTCCACCTGCCATCACCCTTCACCCCCCACCCATTCAGTAATTCAGAATAAAGGAGACTTGGAAGCCTTGGGCAAATTGAATTGTTACTGTCTTAATTTTTATTTTTTATTTTTACTGAGTGAACAATCTGCGCATGCGCGGTTTAAGTTTTTTTAAAAGCTGACTGACTGCCTACCCTGAGTAATTACTCACGGCATGTGCCTGCTTTCTAAATTGCTTTCTAAATGTCTAGATATTTGGCTAAGCTTGATTCTACTGTCCACTGACACCTTAATAGTCCACACTGTTCACAGACTGTATTTTCAGGAAATTATAGTGCAAAAGGAATCCTATTATTTTACTTTTATTAAGTCGCTGGAAAAGTATTATTTCCAGTAAACAAATGGCTTGTTGTTTCTGAACCAAGGACTGCCACACCTTATATACTTGTCTGTTTCATTGTGCATTCCCCATGAATAGTACAACTGGCATCATTCAGTAGTAACATTGATATGGCTTGTAACAACAATTTTTACCATTTCTGAAAGGCAACAGAATAGATCATATATTTTACTCAAAACATATTTTCTCTTCCATCTCATGTACTGGTGACGACTTGAACTTTACAAGTCCATTTTTAGGATTGCAACTCCAAGTATACTGAAGGCCAAGCTAGCCAGACATGTTAACTGTGAGGAGGACACACCATTATGATGTTAAAAAACAAGTATATTTAAACATTTCCATGCATTTCTAACAAATTAGAAAATCAATGTTGGATTGCACTTTCATAGTTCTTCCAGTAGCACATATTTTTTGCATTGGCAAAGTGTAATGAATTATTGTTGTGAGATATTGTAAAACTATTGATTGACACAAAAAGCCTGAGTAACTCAACGGGTCAGACAGCATCTCTGGAGAAAAGGATTAAGTGATGTTTCAGGTCGAGAACCTTCTTCAACTAGTGGTTTGGTGCCTTGTACAAGGTTATTTTGTAGTCATTTCTATAGAATAATTCCCTGCAGAAATTTATGAGAACCATCTGTATTTAATTGTCTTTCATTCCCACAACAATGTAACTTGTATATTTATTAGAATATTACATGGAAATTAGAGCTGATGTCTCTTTGGTGCACTAAATATGCACTGCATTTAGTACTCTTGCCCAGTCAGATTGCTTGCAAATAGTCACAAAACAAGCCGATAGTAAAACAGTGGTGTGGAGGTTTTCTCACAGAATCATGTGGTTCTTGTCAGCTTGCAATTGCTGCATCATTGCCACACTGAAAATGGGGAAATGCATCAGACCTTAAAGACATTCGTCATGGCAGCCATGGCTCAGCTGCATAAAAGAGTGCCATTGGCGTAACAATGTGGAGGAGAATGTATGTAGCAATCTCTAGTGTGTAATGACCTGCCCCCATTGAGTCCCTTTCTGTGACTGTCCTCATACCAACAGGAGGCATGGGCTAATCATGGAAATGGAAAGGGGGGGGAGGGCAGCATCTGGCTCACATGAACTGTTTACAGAGATGGCAATCATTGATGGAGCAAATGAGGTTTCTATTATGTTGACCACCGAAAAGTGAGGTTGGCAGATGTCAATGTCACAGTACACACCCTATAATTTTAATTTGCATCTCATTGTGGAACACTGCACACTGTGCTCCAACATCTCACTGAGCGTTCAACAAAGGTCACAAGTTAGAGGCTAAAGCTTTGATTTACAAACATAATGGAGGTCATGCGTAGTGTACGGAGTTTGACGTTATTAGGCATGCAACTGATGCCAGCTGCTGTAAGCTGAATTACACATGGAAGTAATAAAAGCAGAAAATGCTGGAAACACAGCTCAATTGTACACAAGTGCCCAGGTCACTTTGCTGATGGATGCAATTTCACTTGGAAGTGCAATTGGACCAGGGTGACATTGTTTTTATGTGTGACTTGCGCGTAAAAAGCGGGCCTTAATGTATCTGATTTTAAGACATGCTGCATAAGCTTTCCATGTGACCAGCATAAGTTATTTATTAGCCGCATAAACTACTGGATTTTGCTGATGATTTGGCATGAAAAAGAAATGCATGAAACCTATTGCATAATGACCAAGTGGACATTATCTGATTGTTTCCTAATTAGAAAATAATGGTTTGGGACCACTTTGAGCTATAATTTTGGAGATCCAGAATTCAAATTTCCCTGTGGCAAGCTGGGAAGTTAAATTACATAGTAATTGAATCAAATTTGTTTATGACTGAAAAGGGTTTGATTGTTTTGAAAACCAAACGATTGATCATTGTCATGAAGGGAGTGACGATTTCCCACCACTCCTTAGTCTGTCCAGGTCGAGTCTTGTTAAAATGCAATCAACACTTGAAGCTCTCGAGGCAAGCCAGACTGAATGGTAAATAAATAAGGCCCATATCCCAATAACAAATTTTAAAAAGTTCAGAGAACTAGAAATCTGATATAATATAAATTGAGCCTTTCAAGGAGGATTGAAAAATAGTTCCTCCCCCCCACCCCCCATCATAGCAGATGTTGTAAAACAAACCAATTTGTATGCATATCCTGTAACTCAGCTGATTATTAAAAGGAGCTGGATGAATATTTGACAAGTATGGATCAAAAATCTTCTATGTGTGTGCAAAATAGTTAGTTTGTGTCATCAAATGCCACATTTCATGTTTTTCACAAACTTAAGAATAAATAGAGACCAACAGCTGAGGGAATGAAAACAAAACAAGACTAGGTTTGGTTGGTGAGCCAGCCTGAACCAAGCTTTATGGATTAAATGTGTAAATAGGAACTGCAGATGCTGGTTTAAACTGAAGATATACACAAAATGCTGGAGTACCTCAGGCAGCATCTCTGGAGAGAAGGAATGGGTGACGTTTTGGGTTGAGTCCCTTCTTCAGACTAGTCAGGGGAAAGGAAAGTGAGAGATATAAAACAAATCAATGAAAGATATGCCCAAAAGTAATGATGATAAATTAAATGTTTTGCTTCTGTGATGTAAAATGTATGTCCCCACTCCCCCAACACTCTGAGAATTCCAAAGTTTCAGCTTCAGTTGCCGAAGTGCACCAGCTGAACTTCTGGTCATTTGCACATGGAGGTTTAAGTGGGCACAACCCATAGCATAATCATTTCCACTGCTGGGCATGGTAGTTAGTGCGGGTATGTCGGTGCTGAATCTTGAAGGGGCAGAGAAGAGGAGGGAGGCAGGGAAACACCAGTCTGCAGGCAGATGATTTTCGGCAGAGAGACTGCAAATAAAGAACTTGACCTGAAATGTGAGCTTACGTTCACTCTCTCTCCACAGATGTGGCCTGACATGACTACTTCCACCACTTTGTTTTTATTTCAATTTTCATGACTTAGACATTCAAGGTTAATTGCATTTAATTTTTATCTCATCTCTGTGTTACAGGTGGAGCATAAAGTTCAGTGTTTTACAATCAATGAATTAAAATATAGGGGGGTTTGCACATAAGGTCATCGGGTCAAAGGGCGTGATGCACGGAGCAGCTCAATCCATGTGGAGGACATGGCGGCCTCGGTATACACTGTTAACACACAAAATGCGTATTTTCCTGTTTTAAAAAATGCCGAAATTATCTTTTTTTTGCGCTGTAAATAATTGTGGGTGCTTTTATTGAAAGCGCGAAGATGTCATGTTTAAACTGGTGTTATCTCATGGTGTTGCGTCGTTTAGCCGCATTCATTGTCGTGTCCAGAGAGACAGCACCATCTCAATAATAATAATAATAATAATACATTTTATTTATCAATAAGCCTTCGCTAAATAAAGTGAACTCAAAAGTCAGAGCAATTTGATTGCAATATTGAGGGGTTATTTTTTTTGGGTGACTGAGCGCTCAGAACTAAATGCTCTAGTATCTTTGCTCTGAACCCGAGCATCAAGGTGTAAGCGATCGAAGGAGCACATCCCTCGGGACAGCCCCCACTCTCCCCCCCGGGGTCAGCGCTGTCCGGCCATGGCCGCCCTCCGCCCTGTCTCCCCCTGTGGGCCGCACTGTCAGGAGCTGTGGGTCGGCAGCGGCCACACAGGGGGGCCAGGTGAGGTGGGGCCACGGCTCTGGGCAATGTCAGCTGCAGCAAAGTTGGGGACGGTCTGCTGGAGTCACTGACCGCCCTGCACCGATACCCCGACTTCTTCCCCCCCCCCACCTCCCCTCGATCTCTTCCTCCCCCCCCCAGCCCCCCCAACCCCGGCCGCGGGGATAGTCCGCGAGTGTGCAACCAGTCCGGATGCTGGGCCAGAAGAAGGGCCCGCTGTGCTGGCAGCCATAGTTAATGCTTACCTGCAGTTCTTCGCATGTACTCCTCCAGTTGGCGTTGAGTGGCAACAGTACGGGTCACGGGTCGTGACCTCGACTGTGTGCAACCTCCCTATAGATTAGTATGGAACCTTGGTTAGATAACACAGACTATCATGCCCTGTGCAAGCTACTGATTTTATATCACAGAAGCAAGCTAATTGAGTTACCAGCAGTTATCAAATAGTTTCCAGGTCTCTAGAACTGAGAAAAATTGTATCGGCTCTAGAAAAATGCATTTTTCTTTGTTTTCGAAGGGATCAGGTGTTTATCTTTTAAAATATAACCAAGGGGTAAGCTGATTTCCTGTGAAATCTTAGGACTTTTGCAAGACCCCAATATGGAGACATGCCAGCTTGCAGCTGAAACATCGTCCCATGAGTATGGAAAGTTAGGAATTCCTCTTGATGTTCTCCAAAATGTTTGTGGCTGATGGAAGGAACGAGTGGGGGGACCTGCATTCTCATCCTCAACTGGAAGCAGGATGATATGACGCTTGGAGCTGGTCGGGTTTTGGCTTGTGTTCCAATCCCTACTACTAGTCTGAAGAAGGGTTTCGACCCGGAACGTTGCCTATTTCCTTCGCTCCATAGATGCAGCCTCACCCGCTGAGTTTCTCCAGCATTTTTGTCTATCTTCGATTTTCCAGCATCTGCAGTGCCTTCATAAACCTACTATTTTATTAGCAGCTTATTACAGAGTTTCAAGCAATGTATCCATCTTCAAGGTTGTCTCTTGCTGCCTAAAGAAAATACACACTCATTACTTAATTAATAATTCAATTCTGAGCTGGCATTCCATTTTTATTCTCCTATAATTCATTTTGAGCAATCCAAAGGAAGAATTTTGATTGCTAAAGCGTTATTACAGTTTGTGCTCAACATCTGAATTCACAACATATTTTTAAACTGTTGGCAGCTTAAACCTCAACAAATAGAGGAATTGGGCAATGTTCTGTTCCTGCGAAATGTTCATAATCTGAAGAGGTCTAAGTAAAAAATGAACAGAAACCGAGTGTGGGAGAGGATCACAGCAACCATTGTGACAGGAAAGTGAGCAGGCATTGGAAGTGCAGCAGCCAGCCGGCCTCTGGCTCAGTGAGTCTCCTCAGTGGCTCGGAGCTGCGGGGGTAAAGGTTATGGAGAGAGAAAGTACGTTGAAATACCACAAACTTGGGGGCATCACAGTGGCGCAGCGGTAGAGTTACTGCCTTTCAGTGCCAGAGACCCGGGCTTAATCGTGGCTCTCTGTATGGAGTTTGTACGTTCTCCCCGAGACCACGTGGGTTTTCTCCAGGTGCTCCTGTTTCCACCCACACTCCAAAGACGTACAAGTTTGTAGGTTAATTGGCTTCGGTAAAGATTGTAAATTGGCTCTAGTGTGTAGGACAGTGCTAATGTATGGGGATCGCTCGTCGGCGTGGACTTGGTAGGCTGAAGGATCTGTTTCCGCACTGTATCTAAACTTCATTAAACCACCCCCTTCCCACATAGCAGAAGATGACTCAATCCCCACAGCAGCCAGAAAATCCAGCTTCTTCCATCCTGTCACTCCCAAACGCTTACTTGTATGAATGGGTTGTCCATAAGTCAGGTAGAGTCATACACCAAGGAAACATGCCGACCAAGATGTCCCTCTACACATGTCCCACCTGCCCGCAGCTGCTGGGTGTTTGTATCTAGGGCATCTGCCAGGTGTTTGTAACCTGGAGACGGCGTGCATTCTATTGCAGTGAGAATGCTCATGTACTGATTTCCATTGTCATTTTAAGGAAATGATTGGACGTTGTGTACAATTATTAATGTGTGAAATGAGTTGAGTACACAGTGGCGAAAAATGGTGGTATTTTGGCCACAGTGGTGCACGGTCATAGTTCCAGGCTGCATGATCAGGGGACTAAAAGTAATGGGCTACCTATTAACTGCCAAGAAACGACTGGGCTGGGATGGTACAAGGTTAAAAATAAAAAAAAACTGAAATGAGAACCTGGCCTGCAAGAGCTTGCTCATGTGAGAAAAGTTTGATTGGATAGTTAATTATCACATCAACGATGCCATCCTTCAATTTAATAATTATTCAATTTTTAACTCCTGCCAGCAAGGTTTCCTTGATATCCAGAAATCTCTTTGGTGAAGTGAGGTGTGGTGGATTTAATCCATTAAGTGTGTGTACTTACTATGATGTTTACAGGCCAAGAGGAACTACTGTGTTCCTACCCTCCTCTTTCCCCTACAAATTTCATAAGCCTTCACACCACCCATTCCAATTCTGCAGTACAGGCATAGAAACACAGAAAATAGGTGCAGGAGTAGGCCACTCGGCCCTTTGAGCCAGCACCACCATTCAATATCATGGCTGATCATCCAAAATCAGTACCCTGTTCCTGCTTTCTCCCCATATCCCTTGATTCCGTTAGCCCTTAGAGCTATATCTAACTCTCTCTTGAATACATCTGCCTTCTGTGGCAGGGAATTCCACAGATTCACAGCTCTCTGGGTGAAAACGTTTTTCCTCATCTCAGTCCTAAATGGCCTACCCCTTATTCTTAAACTGTGACCCCTGGTTCTGGATTCCCCCCCCCACCCCCCCCCCCCCCCCACCCCAACAGCTGTATAGGATGTTGAGATACCAAACATGGAATATTGTCCGAAATTTTGGTCACCATACTACGTGATTCAGTTTGGGAGATGTAGAAATATTCACCAGGATTGGAGGGCTTGAATTATAAGAGACTGTTTTCCTTGGAGCACAGGAGGCTGAGATGTGATCCTATTGAGTTTTATAAAATTGTGAGGTACTTGTGTAAGATGGATAGTCACTGTCTTTTTTCAAGGGTAATGGAGTCTAAAATTAGACTGATTTAAAGTGAGAGGTGAAAAATGTAAAATTGACTTGAGAAGCCAGTTTTTCACACAAGGGAGGTTGGGGACATGGAGTGAGATGTCAAAGGAAGTGATGGAGCCTGTGCATTTACAACACTTAAAAGACATTTGGACAGGTTTGTTGATAGGAAAGATTTAGAGAAATATGTCCAAGTTCTGGGAGATGGGAATAGCTCACGAAGGCATCTTGGTCAGCATGGACAAGTTGGGTCAAAGGACTTGTTTTTATGTTGTATACCTCTGTGACTCAACCTTGTAGATTGCTACTCTTACAGTAGCCTGTCCCACTTGGTGATTTTTAGGCAACTGCCGGCGACTGTCATAGTCTTAACAGGTCGCCGAAAAAACAGCGACAACCTACGCCATCCTGGCGACAACCTACGACAGCACCTACGTCGGGAGAAGTCAAGCTATGCTCATTGGGGTAAAACCCACTGTTGCCAAATTTTTTTTGACATGTTGAAAATTTAGCGGTGACCAGAAAGATGCTACGACTTTTTGCGCGACTGAGGAGAGTACTCCCAGCGCCCACCTGCGAACATGTGGCGACAAACTAGTCGTCTGTAGTTGCCTAAAAAGTCGCCTAGGTGGGACAAGCCCATTGGGCAGGTGTCTTGCATCTGGAAATTCTAGGTCATTAGGATCAGTAGCTCTTCATTTTTGTGATCTGAATGCGGCACAGAATGAACCTCTGGTGTGAGATAAAGACATTATTTTTGGCTTTGGTATCTTTCTGATGGAACTTAAGGGGAAAAAAAACCAAACAGGTGGGTGGTTAATAGAGTTGGTATTCTACTTGTGAAATAGAATGAATAATGAGGAGCTGATGCAGATAATGGAGAGTGAAAACCTGATAACTTAGTGAAGTTAATGGTATATAAAATGTAATGGAAGTGAGAGATTTTAAAGTGCCTTTATTAAGTCTTTAAAACATTTTGTGTGCACACCTGCATTGTGATATTCAGACTCGAGCCCACCCTGGAAGTTCATTTAGAAATTCTACAATGAGGTTGAAGACCAATATATCCAGGATGGCTGGATCTTTGGCATTATCGAAACCTGTATTTCAGTAACACTGTCATAGAGAGTCATACAGTGTGGAAACAGGCCCTTCAGCCCAACTTGCCCACACTGGCCAACATGTCCCATCTACACAATTCCCACCTGCCTGCGTTTGGCTCATACCCCTCTAAACCTGTTCTATCCACGTACCTGTCTAAATGCTTCTTAAATGTTGCGGTAGTACCTGCCTCAACTACCTCCTCCCGCAGCTCATTCCATACACCCACCGCCCTTCATGTGAAAATGTTACCCCTCAGGTTCCTATTAAATCTTTCCCACCTCACCTTAAACCTATCTCTATATTACTAAAAGTAAGATCTTGACCGCTTTTGACTCACTGCGATGTGATTTCCGAGAGAACGCCGACACTTACGGCCGCCATTTTTGGCCACCTTGCTCAGAGCCCCTCTCCGCCGGACTGGACTGGAGGATTTTTCCCATCGATGAAAAATCAGAGAGATATTAATGTTTTTAAAAATGTCACCATTCTCTCTGCTGCCCCTGCTGGTGGGAGGGGGGAGGGACTATAAAACCCGGAAGTGGTGTGCCTCACTCAGTCTCTGCAAGATGGAGGAAGCGAGAGGGCCACGTCTCTCTGAGCTCTGAATAACACTGAAAACATGTCTACTCAACTGTGAGTACCCTTAATGTGGTTTGAAAATGAAAATATGGTTGGTTTGAAGTAAAAAGGCACTGCAAATTGTTGTTCTGGGGGTTTGGGTTGAAGTAAAAAGGCACTGCAAATGGTTGTTTGGGGGGTTTGGGTTGAAGTAAAAAGGCACTTCAAATGGTTGTTTGGGGGGTTTGGGTTGAAGTAAAAAGGCACTGCAAATGGTTGGGGGTTTTGGGTTGAAGTAAAAAGGCACTGCAAATGGTTGTTTGGGGTTTTTGGGTTGAAGTAAAAAGACACTGCAAATGGTTGTTTGGGGGGTTTGGGTTGAAGTAAAAAGGCACTGCAAATGGTTGGGGGTTTTGGGTTGAAGTAAAAAGGCACTGCAAATGGTTGTTTGGGGTTTTTGGGTTGAAGTAAAAAGGCACTGCAAATGGTTGTTTGGGGGTTTTGGGTTGAAGTAAAAAGGCACTGCAAATGGTTGTTTGGGGTTTTGGGTTGAAGTAAAAAGGCACTGCAAATGGTTGTTTGGGGTTTTGGGTTGAAGTAAAAAGGCACTGCAAATGGTTGTTTGGGGGTTTTGGGTTGAAGTAAAAAGGCACTGCAAAGGATTATTTGGGGGTTTTGGGTAGAAGTAAAAAGGCACTGCAAAGGGTTGTTTGGGGGTTTTGGGTTGAAGTAAAAAGGCACTCCAAAGGGTTGTTTGGGGGTTTTGGGTTGAAGTAAAAAGGCACTGCAAAGGATTATTTGGGGGTTTTGGGTTGAAGTAAAAAGGCACTGCAAAGGGTTGTTTGGGGGTTTTGGGTTGAAGTGAAAAGGCACTGCAAAGGGTTGTTTGGGGGTTTGGGGTTGAAGTGAAAAGGCACTGCAAAGGGTTGTTTGGAGGTTTTGGGTTGAAGTGAAAAGGCACTGCAAAAGGTCACGACTCTGTCTGAGCTGTGAATCAACTGAACACACTGAATGTCTACTGAACTGTGAGTGTGGTGTTTTGCGAGGTTTTATAGTGGTTTTTATGGTGGTTTCACCCTGCTTGAAATGGTATGAAACTGCATTTGAATGTGGTGGCCTTGCACCCTGCATGAAATAGTATGAAACTGGATTTGAATGTGGTGGCCTTGCACCCTGCATGAAATGGTATGAAACTGCATTTGAATGTGGTGTCGGTGCACCCTGCATGAAATGGTATGAAACTGCATTTGAATTTGGTGGCCTTGCACCCTCCTTGAAATGGTATGAAACTGCACTTGAATTTGGTGGCCTTGCACCCTGCTTGAAGTGGTCTGAAACTGCACTTGAGTTTGGTGCACCCTGCTTGAAGTGGTTGGAAACTGCACTTGAATTTGGTGGCCTTGCACCCTGCTTGAAGTAGTAGGAAACTGAACCTAAATTTGGTGGCCTTGCACCCTGCTTGAAGTGGTATGAAACTGCACTTGAATTTTGTGGCCTTGCACCCTGCTCGAAGAGGTAAGAAACTGCACTTGAATTTGGTGGGCTTGCACCCTGCTTGAAATGGTAGGAAAATGGATTTAAATTTGGTGGCCTTGCACTCTGCTTGAAATGGAATTTCAAGGAATAGCCGTGAGTCAACTGCCAGCCCACCAGCCGTGAGTGAGCTGCCAGCACATCAGGCTTGAGGGACTGAGCTGCCACCCCAAGAATCCATTTGGCCCACAATGTCCATACTAGCCCTCTGGAGACCTGTAGTCCCTGCAGCCAACAACACCCATACCAGTGCTCCAGAAAGCCCCCCCCCCCCCCTCTGGCCACCAATATTGGAATTGGTGGAGAGGTGGAATATTGCGTCGGGGGACCAGCCCTCCCATGTGAACATGGGACCCAACGGGTCCCACTTAGTCTAGTATCCTCTGGTTCTTGATTCCCCTATTCCGGGCAAGAGACTCTGTGCATCTATCCAATCTGTTTCTCTCATGATTTTGTACCACTCTATAAGATCATCCCTCATCCTCTTGTGCTGTAAGGAATAGAGTCCTAGCCTGCTCAGCCTCTCCCGATAGCTTATGCCCTTGAGTCCTGGCAACATCATCATATATCTTCTCTGCACCCTTTCCAGCTTGACAACATCAGCTTGACAACATCTTTCCTATAACAGTCTTATTAAAGGAAATCTGTTGAATCCTATATCCTGTCCATTGTTGGTAACGATATATTGTCGGCAACATAAGTGGAGATGGTCACATTGATGGTTATTATGGTGTTGCAGTATGTAGCATGATATGTGGTGACTTTTATTTAGACTAATACCCCCCATTCTTACTAGGGTCCTCATGCGAGTTTCCAAAGATAGACTGGCCCTTCTCATTCAATGAATGTGGTCGGTCACAGCACAAAAAAAAGAATGCAGTATCTATAGTTAGTATTCACTGTCAGCACGGCTGAATGTTGATATACAGACAGGTCCAAAACTTGCCTTTGTATGGATCATGCAATTTCCTTGTCAGGTAATGGATCCACAGATTTAAATGTAGTTTCCTCTGCCACGCTCTCTCTGTGCCATATTAACTTTAGATTCCATTGTTAAATGGCCCAAGCAGCATGCAATAAGATTAACAAAATTGAAGCATGAACATTTAGTGATCACAGATGGAGATAACTCCAGCCCCTTATTCTACTAGTCGGTGGGTATGTCGACATGTAGTTATGAGCCAGTGTTCACATCTCTGCTTGGGCATCTGAAAACTAGAAGAGTAAAACTGATGTAAATTGTGCAGGCTGATTTGAAAAGAAGCTGAGCAGGGGAAACCATTTGTAATGAAGTCAGTATAGGGTCCAGGATAGGGAGCTGGATAGTTAACAACATATTTGAATTAGTCTAAATATGCAGCCAAGTACACATTGCAGTAACATGAGCAAAATTGAAAGGAATATTTGAGAAATGCAGTAAAACCTTGGTGTGCAATGGAGGAAGAAACAGAGTTTCTAAATTCAATTGGTAGAGGTTAGAACAGTCAGAAGTAAGGAATTTAAGAAGTTAGTTAAGGAGGAGACTGAGGAAATTTGGCGTGTCTCCAATAATTCTTACAAACATATAGATGTAGCAATGTTACATAATTTTGAGATTTTAAAAATGCAAGTCTGCATAAAAAGAAGTTTAATTTGACACCTAATTCACTTTCATATCTTCAATATTAAAAAAGTTATGGCCATTTTCATACTCTGAAATTAGCATCTTATTCCCTATTGCTTTTCCATTGACTTAACACAAAAGCTGTGTACGAGGACAGTCAAAAGCCCATAACTTTCTTAAAAATTAAGAGAACTGAATAAAATTTTCAGTTATTAAAGGCTCTGTCTCACAGTGTTGCGGTCATTGGCGCTGAAGCGCGGCGTCGCCGGAAGAGGGGACCGCACGTCAACCGCGAGAGCGCCGAGCCTATGCCGCGGGAGCGCCGCACGGATGCTGCGCGGGGGCCGAGTGAGCTCAGTACGGCCAGTCCCACGAGCTTGCGGTGCATAGAAATTTGCTTTCTAAAAGACATGCGGGGCTGTGGCGGCGGTAGTGCTGAATCGCGGCGCTGTGGCGGCGCCCGTGCCTCACTGGCGGAGGCTGTGGCGGTGACCGTGCTGCACTCGTGCCTCACTGGCGGCGGCTGTGGCGGTGAGAGTTCCACTTACGGCGCTCGTGCCGCACTGGCGGCGGCTGTGGCGGTGACCGTGCCGCACTCGTGCCTCACTGGCGGCGGCTGTGCGGTAAGAAATTATTTTTAAACAGTGCTGACTTTTTGTGAGCACCGTGCAGTGTTGGGACCAACGCCGCACGGCCTCGGCGGTGGGCGTTTGACCGAACCCGCGGTCTCTGGCGGTCCACGAGAGGTAGATACTTCCTGTATCACTGCCAATGACCGCAGACTCGTGAGACAGGCCGTTTAGGATTGAAGCATTCTGAAACAAATATGAAACAATCTTACTTGGATGACCTGAAATTAAAGCATATAATTAGTTAGTTACCTAATTGTAGCTAATTACAAAATTCAATTACTAGATCTAAACATCTGTCCATTTCTTAAGAAAAGGTTAAACATTTTAAATAGCCTAAGTGTCCAAATAACATTCACACAAGAATTCACAATATAACATGATTTTAAAATCTCATTGTCATGAATTTATAGGCCAAATGGAAGGAATTTAGTGTTTAATTCCCGTAAATTAATTTAAATCATCTTGCGAGTGGGATTTTGTGGAACGTGATCAATTGGAACGTTGCATTTGCGGTGAATTTAAACCCCATATCGGCAGGAAAAATACTGCCGGTTCGTATGGGGCCTAAATCACCTTTTCGCAACCTGAAATTTTGATTAAAGGCATCCTAAGAAGCACGTTTATATGTAAAAATAAACGGCTTACCTTGCTTTGTCCCATACGTGAGATCAGTCCCGTTGTCGGCGTTGATGGCTTTAGAAGACGATTTTTATTTTACTCCTGCTATTAAATTATCCAGCGCTGTTTTTAAAAAACATGATAAAACGCAAGTCGGATCGATTTTTCTTCAGCAGCTAAACAGCCTGACAAAGATCGACTTCAACAGGCTGTAGAAAACGGCATTTAAAACCCGCCCCCTTCTCAAAGGCGCCAAAGTCGCTCACACGGCCAGTGGCAGAACTGCAGCGCCGCTGAAGGTAAGTTTTGTAACATACCTAATAGATGTGCCATAAAAAGCACACTGTCAAATTTCCTAGGGTGGTGCAGTGGTAGAGTTGCTGCCTTATAGCGCCAGAGACCCAGATTCAATCCTGATTTCTCTGATTTCCTCCCACACTCCAAAGATGCAGAGTTTTGTAGGGTAATTAGGCTTTGGTAAAATTGTGAATTTTCCCTATTGTGTAGTATAGTGCGAGTGTTGTCGCAGACTCGGTGGGTAAATTATATTGTAATTTAAATTGTAAAGTGCCAGGCACATAGCCACCACAGCAGTGCCTGCCATGGTGCTCACCATTATTTTTCTACAAGGAAACAATTATAGAAAACAAATATGTATCGATATTGTTGAGATTTATCAAGAATTTATTTGTGGAATCAAAACAAGTGCAAAGTTAATGTTGTTTTGTGCTCCGCTGTACATGTGCCTTGCATCTTAATTCACATGTATTGCCATTGAGAGAAGACAAATCTTGTATGATAAGTCGCTATTACCTTTTTCATGTAATTAGTTATGGGCAGAATTAGGCCATTCAGCCCATCAAGTCTACTCCATCATTCAATCATGGCTGATCTATCTTTCCCTCTCAACCCCATTCTTTTTTTTCTTATTTATCTCTTTCCCTACTCTTATGAAGAGCCTACAACCTGAAATGTTAACTTTGTTTCTCTGTCTCTGGCTGGCTGGCTGGCTGGAACTTGCAACTGACATTCCGTCAAGTTGTACACCAGATTTCCTTGTTCTTTGTGGAGCTAGATAGTTTGGTGGATGGTATGAGGGTACCAAGATGGAAGCCAAGATGGTAAAGCCATTGAAACCGTTGTGATGCACTGGGGATGTGAATATACCCTTGGTGCACTAGAGAGGTGAATATACCCTCGGTGGACTAGAGAGGTGAATATACCCTCGGTGCACTAGAGAGGTGAATATACCCTCGGTGCACTAGAGATGTGAGTATACTCTCAGTGCGGGCCTGAATGCCAGAATTAATATCCTCATCAGACCGGTAAGCTTAATGCACCCATCACGCTTTTATCTGAATTCTGCAATATGTATATACTCTCAGCTCATTGCCTGCAAACACAAGAATTAGAGAAGTTGTGATCCATTACGCTTCTCCAGTTCCAGAGAAGAAATAGACATTAGGACGTACATCAACTTAATTTTTCCATTCCCGGGTTCCACATAAATTGGCTTTCACGCAACATTTTGTTTTCAAGCCACTGTTTCTGTAATGATTTATTTTGTTTTCAACCTTTTTCAGCTATTAAATCTTTGTCAAATTTGTAATTCTCAGTCCAAATCTGACATAAAAAAACATGTGGAGCACAGAAGCAGGAACTTTCAATTCATATGGACGAATTAGTCATGCAACTGGATTTTGCCCAATTTCTATTTAATCTGTCAGCATTAGCATGTCATTTTTTTCATGGAAAACTTGAAACATGTCACGACAACATTTGAACATGCCATCGGAATCCTTCCCAAATTAAGTTGACAGTCTGCTACAAAATTCAAAAGCTGCTGAATTTCAGGAATATTCCCCTTTATTTCTGAAAGAATAAAGGTGGGCAAACCAGAATTGCATTTATTGGAAAATCTTGACCATTTTTATGTTTTGGAAGCTCTATACAATTTTTATGCAAATTAGTGTTTCTTAAAGAAGAAATATATAAACAGCAGATCAAAGTTCTGAGTGCAGTATCACTTAGACATGATCAAACTGGACATCCATAAAATTATATTTCTTAGATTAAAAAATACTGTAACATTGGTCAACATTTTATTTCCCCAAATGATCTGTTGTTGTTGCTGTCAACTTTTAATTGCTTCAATACAATAGTCATAGAGTGATACAGCATAGAAACAGATCCTTTGGCCAAACCCAACAATGCCAACCGAGATGCCCCATCTATTAAATCATAACCCTCTCAGCTTAGACCTATATCTTCTGGTTCTTGATTCTCCTTCCCTGGGTAATTTTCTCTATGCATTTATCCTATCTATTCCCATCATGATTTTATACACCTCTATATGATTACCCCTCAGCCTCCAAGAAATAAAGTCCTAGCCAGCCCAATCTCACTCTCGAATCCTGGCAACATCCTCATAAATCTTCTCTGCATTCTTTCCAGCTTAATGTTTTCCTTCCTATATCAGTGAGATCAATGTTGAATATGCTACCCAAATGCGCCTCAGAAACATCTTGTACAACTGGAACATAATGTCCTAACTTTTAAATTCAACAACTTGACTGATGAAGGCCAGTGTATCAAAACCTTTCTTTACTACCTGTGATGCCTCTTTCAGGGAATTATTTACCTTTACTCCTAGATCTCTCTGCTCCACAACACTCCCCAAGGCCCTACCATTCACTGGGACGGTCCTGTCCTGGTTTGACTTTCCAAAATGCAACACCTCACACTTATCTGCATTAAACACCATTAGTCATTGCTCTGCCCACTACCTCAGCTGATCAAGGTCCTGCTGCAATTTCTGATAATACTCTTCACTATCTACGATACCACCCATTTTAGAATCATCTACAAACTTACTACTCATACCTTGTACATTCTCAACCAAATCATTGAAATAAACCACAAACAGCAATGGGCCCAGCACTGATCCTGAAGGAACACCACTAGTCACATGCCTCCAGTCCAAAAAGCAACCTTCCACATCCACCCTGTGCTTCTTTCCATGAAGCCAATTCAGTATCCATTTAACTAGCTCTCCCTGGATCTCATGTGATCGAACTTCTCAGAGTAGTCTACCATGGAGAATCTTATCAAAGGCCTTGCTGAAGTCCATATGAAGAATGTGCACAGCATTTCCCTCGTGATTGCCTGTGATGACCAAAAAGATTACCAAAAGGTAACTTTTTTGGGTTTTCTTTAAAAAAAATAGACTCAAAGAACTTAAAACTTCTTAAATGAGTGAGTTTAGTATTTCAACTGTACATGCCCAGGTCATAGGTCATTTTGGATAGACATTCTCGCCAGCTGAGCTAGTGTGTGTGTACGGACCTGCGTACTCACCTCATTTCAATGAGATTTATAAATAAATGTATCCGTCAAGTATGTCAGCAGTAGGCCACAGCGTACTGCAGGCTGCACAAATCCACAATTGTATCTATTTACATTATTGACAATACAGCACCAGCCTTGAAAATGCAAGAATGCCTGGAACGAACCTGTCAATTATCAAATCCCTGGCATTAGCCTGAGTCACAGCCATTCAAATTTGATATTAATTTGCACGAATTACAAGTTGTGTGGTCAACCAATTTGAGACAATCCTTACATTCCGATCTAAACAACCTTCCTGGATTGAAGGAAACGAGGAGAATGTGCTGTGTGGGGGGTAGGTTGGAAAGTTCAGATTGGATTCGAACAGGCTGGTTAAATTTTCGAGGTGGGTTGGCTTAAATAAAGATGCTGTCGCTTTAAACTCGGGTTGGTTCCAGTCTGTCAGGGCACACAGTTGTGAGCCGGGTCCTTGTGACCGGGGCAGTGATAATTATGAGAATTTGCAGCCATTTCAACCGCAGCCAAACTAGAGGCTTCACTCAGGAGTGGGTTTCAACTCCCCAGCTGATGGGACCTGTTCTCGCTCTCTTTGAAGGAGGCGCTGCCCGCCCCAGCGAGTGAGCAAACGCGGAGCTAACCCGTAATATGAGTGGGAGCATTTTCTCAGTCAGACTTTGTCGACAGTTGTGGTGGGGGATCTGGGAGAGAGAGAGCTGCCGATCCTGCACAGACGGAACAGTTTAATAACGACCCTTCGGCCACTCTGCAACCTGGGCAACCTGCAATCTGATCTGACAGCCTGCTCGCTGCGTGCCCGATCCTAATGCAGAACCTCCACAAAAACTTTGGGCTTCAGGTAACAGCTGTACAAAGAGCCTCTGGTAACAAGGGATGGCGAACTGTGCTGGTCAACGTGCACTGGGTGAGCTGGCTGGGGGCAACGTACAGCAACCAACGCAAACTTGGAACAGCACATAGAAACATAGAAACATAGAAACATAGAAACATAGAAACATAGAAACATAGAAACATAGGTGCAGGAGGAGGCCATTCGGCCCTTTGAGCCAGCACCGCCATTCATTGCGATCATGGCTGATCGTCCCCAATCAATAACCTGTGCCTGCCTTCTCCCCATATCCCTTGACTCCACTAGCCCCTAGAGCTCTATCTAACTCTCTCTTAAATCCATCCAGTGATTTGGCCTCCACTGCCCTCTGTGGCAGGGAATTCCACAAATTCACAACTCTCTGGGTGAAAAAGTTTTTTCTCACCTCAGTCTTAAATGACCTCCCCTTTATTCTAAGACTGTGGCCCCTGGTTCTGGACTCGCCCAACATTGGGAACATTTTCCTGCATCTAGCTTGTCCAGTCCTTTTATAATTTAATATGTTTCTAGAAGATAGCCCCTCATCCTAAATTCCAGTGAATACAAGCCTAGTCTTTTAAATCTTTCCTCATATGACAGTCCCGCCATCCCAGGGATCAATCTCATGAACCTACGCTGCACTGCCTCAATCACAAGGATGTCCTTCCTCAAATTAGGAGACCAAAACTGTACACAATACTCCAGATGTGGTCTCACCAGAGCCCTATACAACTGCAGAAGAACCTCTTTACTCCTATACTGAAATAATAATAATAATAATAATGGATGGGATTTATATAGCGCCTTTCTAATACTCAAGGCGCTTTACATCGCATTATTCATTCACTCCTCAGTCACACTCGGTGGTGGTGAGCTACTTCTGTAGCCACAGCTGCCCTGGGGCAGACTGACGGAAGCGTGGCTGCTAATCTGCGCCTACGGCCCCTCCGACCACCACCAATCACTCACACACATTCACACACATTCACACACATTCACACGCAGGCAAAGGTGGGTGAAATCCTCTTGTTATGAAGGCCAACATTCCATTAGCTTTCTTCACTGCCTGCTGTACCTGTAAGCCAACTTTCAGTGACCGGTGTACAAGGACGCCCAGGTCTCGCTGCACCTCCCCCTTACCTAACCTAACCCCATTGAGATAATAATTTGCCCCCTTGTTTTTGCCGCCAAAGTGGATAACCTCACATTTATCTATATTATACTGCATCTGCCACGCATCTGCCCACTCACACAACCTGTCCAGGTCACCCTGGAACCTCCTAACATCCTCTTTACAGTTCACACTGCCACCCAGCTTTGTGTCATCCGCAAACTTGCTAGCCTGGCCCTCCTAATTACAGACCCTCCACTCAATCTATCCAATACTAAAGGGCAGGCATTTCACAGTTAAATGTCTTATATCGGATTGGCGGCTCCTTCACAGGGCCAACCCTGTACTCAGTTTTCCTCGGAGATTAATCTTTGCCATAACTGTACATTCACACTGCATGAAGGTAAAGCATCAGCTCGCATCATATTTTTACACATAAATTATGAATAAAGATAAGAAAATGTTTCAAACACACGTAATATTTTCTTATTCCAGTAGCAAACACATTAAGGATTAAATGAAAATAATAAATTCTTTAACTTTTTGAATATCTCATAATTGCAGATTAATGAACTGAACTAGAACTGGGACTGTGTAAGTAGTGTGTGAACAGCAGAACAAGAAAGGAAGCTATTGAGTTGACAGAATTCTAGATGAATCCCTTGGTAGAATAGTTAACAATTTATACACAGTTTATACAGCGCTGCGTTCGCTTTAAAAAAAATCCCGAATGACCTTTGACAAATTTTGACATGATTCCTTGCGTTTATCGAAATACTGAACTCGCGTATAGAAACACAAGATTAGCCACCATTGTCATTTACGTCAATGGGACATGGAGCTGTAGTGAATGAGTAACACAGCATGATCATGATGCTTTGATGCATTTGTATGTCCTGTGGCCATAGAAAATGATCGATCGATTTTGGATTCATGTTTCTGAACCATTACAAAGTGTGAAGTCTCCAGTGCTTCATAAACGACTGATTACAAGGAGGTTTCTTCAACTTTTAAAAGATTTGCACATGTCACCGTGGATAAATGTCAAAAAGCCACATTATGTGTTTATGTTGCCATTTACATTGAGTGGACATGGAACTCCAGTGAATGAGTAATGCAGAACGATAATGATTTTATTGAGTGAAGTGCTGAATGGCCTTCTGATCCGTACCTGCTTCTTTATTAAGAGTGGAATTTCTGTCAGGCAAACTGGCATCATTAATGTATTTTAGAATTACATGGTGCAATATAATGGAAAAATAATGTTTCAACTCTGACTATAATGGAATGGAATACTTTATTGTCACATGTGACTAGGCGCAGTGAAATACTTTGCTTGCATACCCAATGCATACAAATATATAATGCTATAATGTATACAATGTATACAAATATGTAAGACTATAATGCCACATCATCAGTCTTCATGAGCTAATCTGTGAGGGGAAAAAAGTGACTAATCTTGTATAGGTATGTGTTCTCAGTATTGTCACGTAACCAGCCACTGTTAGACGTTTAAACATGATTTCCTTTTCAAGTAATCTTCATTGTAGCAGTCACTTAATCATGAATTTCTTTTCCATAACCACATCCCAATTGTATGCTGTAACAGAGTGCAATAAAACCACAGATTATCTGTTAAGGCTTGCCTAGTCACATTTCAGCAAATGGGTCTATATTTTTTAAATGTTGGCAAAAAGCTATGTCTGTAAGTCTGAACGAACTCCTAAAGCTTGTTTGTCTGGATTTTCTCCAGGGATATCTTCAAAGCAAACGTTGGTAAAAGGAAAAAAATAGGTGTTGATTTCATCATCATAATTGTTAACGTTGTTCACGGTGACAGATAGAAAACTGTGAATTAAGAAATCACCGGCTACGGGAAGAGCAAAATACTATGCATGTCGGAAATGTTAAATCATTCTGGAAATACTCAAATGGTGATTTGATGAGAGAAACAGTTAACATTTAAAGATGATCTTACATCAGAAAGGATGAAAATATATATTTAAAAGTAAATTCAGGGGAATATAAAGGATGGAGAGGAGGCAGGAACAAAAAGGAAACCATGTGAAATGGTAGAGACAGATGTGAGTAAATAAAATCTACAGCCATGTATCCTTTCCCTTAACTTTCCTATTGTTTTACTATTCCTTTTTCCACAAATCAGTACAAATCTTTGTAGCCATTCACCTGTACCAACCAGGGTTCCGGCCCGAAGCGTCACCTATTTTTCTCCAGAGGTGCTGCCTGATCCGCTGAGTTACTCCAGCACGTTGTGTCTATCTTCTTGTTTCAATTGATGTAGCTTTATTTCCACTTGAGACCTTTTACACTTTCTCTAATCTTGTTGCTGCTGACTGATATGTGTAGTTTATGCCTGAGCTCTGAAGTAATAATACACATGTGGGAAAGCTAAGAGTAATCACAGGGTTCTAAAAAAAAACTGAGAGTTGTTGACGTGAGCATTCACGAGGGCTGAAGATTATATAGCCATTTTGAGTTAAAGAGTGCATGAAAAGTTCCATGTTAAGCATGGAACAGAATTTATTGGGTCTTTGCCTTAATTAGGGATTCCAGAATACCGTTCTTGGATAGAGCCTTCATTCTAGTTGTTCAGACAATGGTTGTTTAAACAGGTGGGACAATATTGGGGATTTAATACATTGAGTATTCTTTCCTTGACCTTTGATGCTCAGAGATTTGAGGGGTACAAATTGTGAACACAAGCCTACCACTGACATGGTACGCCAGTGTGATAGTCATGGCTGAGTCAAGGTCATCAAAGACATGGTATGCAAAAATGAGAGAATTGCTTGAAATGTATCTAAATAAAATGATTACTCAAAGTCAAAGTTATATTCCAAGTGCCAAGAGGTCAGTTTTTCGTTTTAGTTTTTCTACCTTTTTTGTGTCGTGCTTCGTGGAATTCACACTTCAAATTTTCACAAGACATAATCCTTATAATACACCATGGTTACAATACTTTAAAATTATTGGTTTGAAACTAAATGGGAGCCTCCACTTGGGTTGCTGTCAGTGCTACCACATCAGCAAGATACTGTGCATTTTACAGCTGCTACCAATCATATTCCCAATTTCTGAGGTGGACAAAAAAGCTGGAGAAACTCAGTGGGTGAGGCAGCATCTATGGAGAGAAGGAATAGGTGACGGTTCGGGTCGAGACCCTTCTTCAGACTGATTGGGGGGGGTGCGGAAAAAAGAAAGGAAGAGGCGGAGACAGTAGGCTGTGGGATAGCTGGGGAGGGGAAGGAGGGAGAAAGCAAGGACTACCTGAAATTGGAGAAGTCAATGTTCATAACGCTGGGGTGTAAACTACCCAAGCAAAATATGAGGTGCTGTTCCTCCAATATGCGGTGGGCCTCACTCTGGCCATGGAGGAGGCCCAGGACTGAAAGGTCAGATTTGGAATGGGAGGAGGAGTTGAAATGCTGAGCCACCGGGAGATCAGATTGGTTATTGCGAACTGAGCGGAGGTGTTGGGCGAAGCGATCGCCAAGCCTGACCTTGGTCTCACCGATGTGGAGCAGTTGACACCTGGAACAGCGGATGCAGTAGATGAGGTTGGAGGAGGTGCAGGTGAACCCCTGCCTCATCTCAAAAGATTGCTTGGGTCCTTGGATGGAGTCAATGGGGGAGGTAAAGCGACAAGTGTTGCAAGGGAAAGTACCAAGTAGTTTGGGTGGGAAGGGACAAATTGACCAGGGAGTTATGGAGGGAACATCTCTGTGGAAAGCAGAAAGGGGAGGAGATGGGAAGATGTGGCCAGTGTTGGGATCCCGTTGGAGGTGGCGAAAATGTCGGAGGATTATATGTTGTATGCGACGGCTGGTAGGGTGGAAGGTGAGGACAAGGGGGACTCTGTCCTTGTTACGAGTCGGGGGATGGGGAGACTGGAGCTGCGGGATATAGAGGAGACCCTGGTGAGAGCCTCATCTATGATAGAAGAGGGGAACCCCCATTCCCAATTTGTGAAGTCAGCAACTCTAATAGTCAATATTAAATGTAAGTTGATTTATTTATTTTAAGAATCAGTACGCCTAAAGGATTTGTTCTTTCGCATACTACAGTTTTTATAACATTTATTTAAACTTAAGTGGCACTTTGCCCATTTTATATTTGGGTTCAGTGACTGTTGTAAACGGCACTTGTGTCTTCATGGTTGTTGAATTAATGTTGTAATTCCTCTGTGCCTATTTGTTGTTCCATCTGTTATTTGAAACAGCACTGCAAAGGTAAAACTCTGAAATGAGCATGGGAATTTCTAGAAATCTATGGCAGCATTTGTGATGGGGAGAAAAAGAGGTTAATGCTTCATCTGAAGTGATTACATTAATTGGATTAAGCTGAGAGGGGAGATAAACGATAGATTTGTAATTGCAGAGGAAACTAATGGAGTTCAATGACCTGCTGCAGAAACTATGTGAAAGAAAGAACTGCAGACGCTGGATTAAATCGAAGGTAGACACAAAATGCTAGAGTTACGGGTCGAGACCATATCCTGGTGACTAATTTGAAAAATAATTTCAGTCTACCAAAGAAAAATATATAAAGAGATATGAATGAATGAATGTATGAATAGGTTTATTGGCCAAGTATGTACACATACAAGAAATTTGCCTTGGTGCTCCGCTCGCAAGTAACCATACGGGATACAGTAAACAATTAAGAATAAAACATAAGACATTAAAACATTAAGAATAAAACATAGTTTAAACATGTGAATGAAATAAAATACCAGAGCAAAAGGAGGCTACATACTTTTGGTTATTGAGTAGAGCTACTGATCGTGGAACAAAAGCTGTTTTTATGTCTGGCTGAGGCGGCTTTGACAGTCCGGAGTCGCCTTCCAGATAGAAGTACTTCAAAGAGTTTGTGGCCAGGATGAGAAGGATCAGAGATGATCTTACCCGCTCGCTTCCTGGCCCTTGCAGCGTGCAGCTCGTCAATGGGGGGAAGGTTGCAGCCAACAATCTTCTCAACTGATCGAATGATTCGTTGCAGCTTCTGGATGTCGTGCTTAGCGGCCGAGCCAAACCAGACCATGATGGAGAAGGTGAGGACAGACTCTATGATTGTGCTTCCTCAGCTGCCGCAGGAAGTACAACCTCAGTTGGGCCTTTTTGACTGTGGAGCCAATGGTGGCCCCCCCATTTCAGGTCCTTGGAGATGATGGTTCCAAGGAACTTAAAAGACTCCACAGATGTGACTGTGGTGTTGTTGATGGTAAATGGGGGGAGGGGAGCGGGAGCTCTCCTAAAGTCTACAATCAATTCCACTGTCTTAAGAGCATTGAGCTCCAGGTTGTTGCGATGGCACCAGGACGCCAACTGTGTCACTTCCTGTCTGTAGGCAAATTTCTCCCCATCCTGGATCAGTCCAATCAGGGTTGTGTCATCCACAAATTTGAGAAGCTTGACAGAGGAGTTTGTGGAGGTGCAGTCGTTGGGTGTAGAGAGAGTAAAGGAGAGGAGAGTATGCAGCCTTGTGGTGCTCCTATGCTGAGGGTCCGAGATGTGCTTTCCCAGCCTCATATGCTGCTTCCTGTCTGTCAGGAAGCTGGTGATCCACCGACAGAGGGGTTCAGGCACAGTCAACTGGGAGAGCTTGGAGTGTAGTAGCTCTGGCATAATGGTGTTGAATGCAGAGCTAAAATCCACGAACGAAATCCCAGGTCCCCAGGCAGTCTAGGTGCTGGAGGATGAAGTGCAGCCCAATGTTGACTGCGTCATCCACTGATCTATTGGCCCGGTCTGCAAATTGCAGAGGGTCCAGCAGGGGGTTTGTGATATTTTCCAGCTGGGCCAGCACGTCCTTCAAGGGTCTTCATGATTACAGAGGTCAGTGCGACAGATCGGTAGTCATTAAGACCAGTAATCCTTGTCTTTTAGGATACAGGGACAATAGTGGAGACTTTGAAGCAGGCGGGGACTGTACAGGTTTGCAGGGACTGGTTGAAAATGTCTGTGTAGACTGGTGCCAGTTGTTCGGCACAGAGCTTGAGAGTAGAGGGGGAAACATTGTCCGGACCTGGACATTTCCAGCATTTCTGTCTTCTGAATAGCCTCTTTACCTCCTCAATTTCTATTGTTGGTGATGGAGAAGTGGCCAGATGTTGGGGTGCAAAGAGGTGGTGGGTAGTGGACAAGGGCCCAGTCTTTGCAGACAGGAGTCAGGCTAGATCAACAAGAACAAGTATGGGAAAGCCCAGATGTCGAGGGGTAAATGTCGTTATTAAAATGAAAACTCTTTGAACCTGCAGAAGACCAGAAATGGAAATTAGGGAAATACAAAGCATAATCTTTTTTTTTTTGAAAGGCCTATAATCCAACAGAGATTGCAGAGGCATCCAGCAGAAAGCTCAGCAGCAGGACTTTGTTCCCATGAAAGATTCATATCCTAGGATCAATTTTCCTATGAAAGCAGACATGGCAGCTTCTGTTGTAAATAAATGCATGAAGTAAATAATCCAATTCTGGGCAACAGAGTAATCAGGACAAAGTTAAGGTACTGTTGGTGAAGCTGATTTTGAGCCTGGTTGGAAAAGAGATGAAGGCTAGATGCCGATGAAAACCATAGTCAGAACCGCTGCATTTGTCAAAATACATTCAGCAAAATGATTATTCAATTCATCATTGACTCCCTGATTAAAGAGAACTGCACTAGGAGCAGAAAATGCAGTATGCCAGTTACAGAGCAAACATATATATTGTTGCCTGGATGGCAGTGTGAGAATAGGTCTATCAGTAGCTGTTGCTGCGCAATGGTGGAAACAGAAAATCATCTGGAAATTGAGGTGATGGAGAAGTAGTTGGGGGATAACCTGGAGGTGACTGTACATGGAGAGGAATGAGAATGGCAAGTTTAACACTGGGATCCAAATGTGGGACAGAAATACCATATTTCCCGGCAATGAAGACGCTATTTTTTACCCTAAAATAAGGCCTGAAAATTTACCTGCGTCTTGGAGGCCGAAGGCTAGATTGTTAGCCAAGAAAGATAGACTTGGGCCAAATCGCTTTTAAAACATGAGGGGGGTGGGGGGGGGGGAACAGACAATGAGGCCTAACACAGGGGTCGGCAACCTACGGCCCGAATCCAGCCCGTAACCAAACTCATCCAGCCCACAGGCATATTTTGTTTCCTAGTTTTCTCGACCTGGGAACTGCAGCCAGTCCCGGGGCATGCAGGCGACCTTGGAACTGCAGCCATTCCCGGGGCACGCAGCCGACCTGGGAACTGCAGCCAGACCTGGGGTAAGCGAGCCGACCTGGGCGCACCAGCCAGACCTGGGCTCTCTCTCTCGCTCTCTCGATCTCGACCTCGATCTCCCTGAGCCAGGAAGTCTCTGTCCCTCAGACCTGAACTGCACAGCACATTGTGGGACAGGCGAAGATGGAGGCTCCCCTGTCCAGATTGCCTCCTTGAAGGAGTTTCCAATCTTCCTTTCTACTGACTAAACCAAACCCTTGATCCTGTCCCGCCAGCCTTTTTCAAAATTTAGCAACTTAAAATGGGGGTGTCTTCATTGCCGAGAAATACGATACTTGGAGTGATCTGGTTAATCTGGATGCAGTACATTGTCCAATACCGTTGGTGTTGGAAGGGTTGGAGCAGAAGGGTAGAAAGTGGCCAGGATACATAAAATATCCTGTTATTGATGTCCAGGGAAAATTTACCAGAAAAAATGTGCATTTCAGAAGTTCACGTCAAAGTTGAATCATCATAAATAATGCACAATAGATTATTTGTGGGCAGAGAATGGATCTTTAATAGCTCAAGAAATAGTGACTTTAAGGCAAGATAGACACAAAAAGCTGGCGTAACTCAGCAGGACAGATCCCTTCTTCTCGACCAGAAATGTCACCCACTCCTTCTCTCCAGAGATGCTGCCTGTCCCGCTGCGTTACTCCAGCTTTATGTATCTATCTTCGGTTTAAACCAGCATCTGCAGTTACTTCCCACAGTGACTTTAAGGCGATGTTTTGGGCAGTGACAAGACTCTTCCATCCTTTTCTGCTTTTGGTTCGCTGTTTGATGGTTTTCCCAGCCGTGCCCCAGCTTTTGGCTTCTGCTGCCCTTCACCATGTTGTGTTTAGATGGCTTTGTTTTTTCTTGCCTTCAAGTATCCCAATTTATGGACTTTCACTGGCACTTGAGTCGTATAAACTCTCTGTAACCCGGGCTAGATTTCCTGTTCAGCTTGGTTCTTTGTTTTAGTGCGGAGCAATTCAACCTTTCTTCCTGAGGCTTCCTTTCAACATTCGTCGCTGACAGTCATATCAATCAATGACTCCAGAAGGCCATCAGTCACACCACAATTAACTTCACTGCTTCTTTACCCACCTCTATTCCTCATACCAATCACGCATGGTTGAAAAGCAAAAAAGGCTGCAGACGCTGGAAATCTGAAATAAAAAAGAGAGTGCTTGGGTCAACCGGCATTTGCAGAGAGGGAAAACGGATTTAATGTTTCGGGTTAATGACCCTTCAAAACTGGAAACCAGTAAGCGTGAAGAGAGGGAGAGGAAAGGGGAGAACAGAAGAAATACCTGTGAAGAGGCAGATGAATGTTGTCCAGGGGACACAGTAATATTTGGTTCTGTCAAAGAAAAGGAAATGGACGCTTGTAATCAAGGCTAATTGTGGTTGAATCTGCCAGGGACAAAAGCTGCAGCCAGTGAACACTGTGGAATCATTAGAGCTCACATGTTGCCCATTACAGCAAGGTTCGAACTATATGGGACAGCCATAAATATGCTGAAACCTAATACAGATGGTTATAAATGGCTTTAAGATTTTAGTAGACACCTATTTAAATCTAGAGTTTGGAAATGGGCAAATCTAGGAGAGGAAAAGTAAGAGCTGACTAAAATGTGTAGGAATTGAAAAATATTTGTGGAAATTCTAGCATTTAGAATGAAAACAGGAAGCTTCACCAATGCCTTTGCTGTTATAAACAAATGTGACCAGGAATAGGTCATTGTTCCTTTACCTATATTACAAAAAGACAAGTATCTGCGAAATGCGTAGGTTCCCAATGCGCTAACCTTGCCTGTAAGAATCCTGTGCAATCAAATAGTCATTCAAAGCGAGAACAAGGTGTCCCATTTCAGAGATAATTATGGTGTACGTGGGTTGTCCAAGTGAAAAAAAAAGCATAGTCCTGGGTCATATCTACTAATGAATGAAGGCATACCGTGTCAAGGCCGTGGATGGAGTTGCAATGAACAAAAGGGAGCAACTGCATGTCACCTTTTCCAGAGGTAATTGATGAATCAACAGTGTGAATTAAGGCAAAACTAGGAGTGGCAGAGAAGAGTAATTGTCTACAACTTGGATAAAATAGCACCTTGGTTTGGAATAAATGAATTCATTGAGACAAGACAGCTGAGGAAAAAGTTAAACACGAAGTGCTAGAGTAACCCAGCGAGTCATGTTGTCTGACCCGCTGAGTTAATCCAGCACTTTGTCTATCTATGGTATAAACAAGCATCTGCAGTTCCTTGCTTCTACATTTTGAGGAGAAAGTTAGTATATAAGATTATCCTGTTGATTTTTTCTGATGAGAACCTGTACAGGACAAATAAGTGACCAGGTTGTAGGATGTCAGAGAAAATTGGATGTCAGAGTTAAGAAACAGTTTGATGTTCAATAGTGGTGTCATAGTCCAAAATGTGGTAGGAAAAGGAACTGCCTAACAAGTTACCGTTTTTTAATTAAGTAGCTTGCAAATCATCCAACCGTTAATGTTCTGTTTGTGGTGACGTTATCTGTTAACTCTACTCTCTTAACTGATTGTTACTAAAATACTTGCTCATTTTGCAGTTTTATTTCTGATGAAAGATTTCATTTAAAACCTTTACCCATTTTACTATTTGGCCAAATGCTATTAGCTCTCTTCGGAATTTCACATTTTCATTTGGTCAAATATACAGTGCGTTCTCCTCTAGTGACATGCAGCAGACGCAAGTAGTCAGTATTTTATAAATGAATTGGGTGAAAACCATTGAAAATAGTATAAACGGTTGAAGCTGATTTTAGTTTTTAAGCTCAAGTGCTGGGTACAAAAATCTTTTGAATCCTTATTTGTATAATGCTGCCTAAATTGCTTAACTATTTAGCCTGGAAATTTTACTTGGAGTTCTGGTCTTCAGAATAATTTAGACAGGAAACCACTAGATTACTCATGGAAACTACACGAGATTAGAGTCCATGAAATTATTCTCCTAACCTACGGATTCAATCTTTTCAACTTTCTCCGACACAATCTAATTTTGTTTATTTTGTGAAGCGGTTTAATTGTTGTCATGTGAAAAACATGATTTTAGCATTAAATGAAAGGAGATTTCATAAAGGTTTTCTTGGTCCAGGAATTCTGGTTCTTGGGTTGGAAACTTGGCTGTTTCTGCAGGAAATATGACATTAAGGATTTCACACGCAATCAAAAAGCACTCTCCACAAAGCCACCACTCGCCACCATCCGCAAACTGCTTGTGCGGTTGAGAAGTCGAAACATTCCCCAAAAATATGCCTTTAATCATTCATCTTTACTTGTATGTTCAGTGATTACTTCTTTTGTTCTGAACAATGGTGAGGGATTTAAGAATCTATCGATGTTCTCTGTCTAAACTCACAGTTCAGTGTTATTTGAAATTATTATTGTTATTAATATTCTTTAAATTGATAAATTCTTCAAATATTTATTGAGCCTTCTTGATAGCTGTTTGAAATTTATTTTCTGTTTTGTAATCATTATGGACTTTTACCGCCAGATATTTTATTTATTTTTCTTCCAGGACTTGATGGAATAGATTTAGGAATGATGTTTCCCTTGTGTATAAAATCATGGATTCACAATCTCAAAGTAAGAGTGGGTCATTCAGAAAAGAGACAGTGATTTATTTCCTCAGAGGTTATTGAATGTATGGAATTGTATTCAAGAAAGAGATAAACGGATTTTAGATCAATTGATTGAAAGATATGGCATGGAATGAGGTCCTTCTGTCCACAAAATTCACACTGATGATCAATCACCCATTCACATTAGTTCTATATTATCCCATTTTCTCATCCAGTCCCTACACACTAGGGGCAATTTACAGAGGCCAATTAACTTACAAACCCAAACATCTTTGGGACGTGGGAGGAAACCGGAGCACCCAGAGGCAACCCACGCTGTCTGGAGAATGTGCAAACTGCATGTAGACAGCACCCAAGGTCAGGAATGAACCTGGGTCTCTGGCGCTGTGAGACATTACGGGAATCTGGAGATAGAGATTTAATGCCAGAATGTAGCATTGAGCTAAATGCTCAGCCATGGTGGCTTATTCCTAATTCTATTTAAGTAATTACATTAATTTCAATTATTAGATGTTTTATGTATGATATGTAAATGTTTGTCTGATAAAATCATAAAATAGCAGTTGTGAACCAAAAATTGCCGGTTGTATTTTTATGGTTAAGATCGTACTTTTAAACTCATGAAATGCAAATTGATGTGTACTATGGTGAATGGGCCATCTGAGACCTCCTAAGCATTTGATCCAGTGAATTAATCTTCTATGTGTTCTTGGGTGGGTAGAGAAACATGTGGATTAAGAGGAGAAACTGAAAGATAGAAAATTGTCAGAAATTCTAAATTTTACTTTTCAGTAATTTATTTTCTGTCAATTGAATTACATTTTATTTGATGTGTCCCAATTAAGTATGGTTAATGTAAATATCTTTAAAAATGTAAATGATTGCTTTATTCCATTTCTTTTCAAATTAGTTTACAATAAATGAGGGACATGTCAGAAAATCTATGAAGTTCCTGGGGCCTCTTTGTAAAAAATAAAGAAGCTATGATTTACACTGAAACCTGTATTCTGAAAGGACAGTGTTGTCTGATTTTTTAATTAAAGGAAAGTGTCTTTCGAGGGAAATACTGATTGGGGATGGAACATGAATTGGAATCCGAATAAATGTAGAATTTAGTGGCCTTCCATTAGTGAAGCTTCCTCCACCTCTGAAGTAGCTGAATTGCACATCATCAAATTACACTTTCATGAAATTTATGGAGAAATGCTAAGTAGCTAAGACTGAACGTACATGCAAACTGGTTTTAGTTTTTCCTGGCAAGATTTGCAGACAAATAAAAGTTTAATTTTGTGCATTGGAAGCTTTTGCAAGTTAACTCCTTCATGAATGTGCCCTAATAGAAGTGCAAAAAAATCTATGTTGTCTGTTCTAAATGAGATTTATAAAAAAGTGGTTCAAACGCCATCAAAAACCCATTGCAGTGAGCTTCTTGTCGCTTTTAACAGAAAAAAGCAGTTTAAGAATTGTATTGAAAAGCTAACTTCAATGAAAATAAGTTAGTTAGCAATTCAATATATTCTATTTTCCGAAGATAGACACAAAAAGCTGGAGCAACTCAACAGGACAGGCAGCATCTCTGGAGAGAAGGAATGGGTGAAGTTTTGGGTCGAGGCCCTTCTTCAGACTGGTTTTCCTTTTCACACACCACTGCTTATTGTTCCATATCAATGCATGCTCTTTTATACTATTTTTAAAATAGTTTCCTCTTACAGATACTGTTCCACATTAGGGTGTTATTTAGCGGGTTCAGGCTGCCATTTGGTAAGCTTCCATTTTGATCTGAAAGCTAATGTCATGGAGGTCACAATCACACTTGATCGTGAACTACTGCATGGTCAGGTTGATCCTGTCCACATTTAACATCCACTCATCTCCAGCAGGATTCATTGCCCAAGGACGGGGAATAAAAACTACGGCTTCTTGGAGAGTTATTAGATGACGTCAGTCAATGAGAGCTTTCTGGCCTTTTTAGCTCAATTTCACACTTAATTAACAAGAATGAAGATTTTAAAGTTTATTGTGAGAATTATTGAAAATGTTCAGAACATCAGGAGCATTGTTTTCTGTACGACTGAGTTAGTAATATTTCTGTTATCTACTGTCTGGATCCTAATTCTGATGGTCCAAGATTGATTAACAAGGAGAAGATTGATTGTTGATTTAAGTTAGTGGAAGAAAAGAACGATATGCGCAGGCTGTTGCTTAATGCATTTAGCACAGCTGACCAGGAGTACATTTCTACCCTCCTGTTAAAGCAGGTGAGAATTCTGAACTGCAGGAAAATAGATTGGAGGGCTGCATGGTGGCGCAGCGGTAGAGTTACTGTCTTACAGAGCCAGAGACTCGGGTTCGATCCTGACTACGGGTGCTCTCTGTGCGGAGTTTGTATGTTCTCCCCATGACCACGTGGGTGTTCCTCGGGTGCTCCGGTTTCCTCCCACATTCTTTGATAACATTGTAACATTGTCCCTAGTGTGTAGGATAGTGTTAGTCCACGAGGATCATTGGCCGAAGGGCCTGTTTCCGCGCTGCATCTCTAAACTAAACTAATAGCCAGTTGAAAATGTCATAAAATAGTCAAACTACTGCTCCTAATTGTGCAGCGGCAACAGTTCTATACGTAGCATCAGCAGGAAGAAAGCCATTTTCTGAAGCGGCCACAATTTGAGTGAGGTGGGATTGTCACTTACTGCTTTAGATGCCTTAAATGTCTGACCAACTCATTCTGAGCATCTGGAATCAGCAGGCTGGAGATTAATGGCCACAGAATCCATATGAGGAATGATGTCGAGACCAGAAGCAAATATAAAAGGGGGTAAAGTCTGTCACTTTCCTGTGGATCAAGGTCAAAGTGAGTTTAGCTACAAAAGTAGAGCTTATTGATGGTAGCTACATGTGAGATTTGGGGCATAATTAAGGGAAGCAAAGGAGTTTTATAGCATTCTTAATGCCCAGAGGACATCACAACATGCCGTGCGGCTAGTGAGGTACCTTTTGAAGTGTTGCACTGCAGGAAATTGCAACTTCCAGTTGTATCAGTACAGTGTATATCACAAAACCGCAAAGAGGAACATGACCAAATAATGTTGTTTAACGTAATTTTGATTGACTGATTAAATCCAGGTAATTATCTCTTTCAGTTTACCGAATCATTGGCAGGGAACGTGACGAGTGCATTTATTCAATAGTAACTTGATCAAAAGCACTCATTTTAGTAAAAAAAAACCACCAGATTGTTATTGCAAGAATAAAATTCTAGGTATGAGATTAAAATGCTATCTTTGATCAAAGGGCTTATCCCCTTTTACAGGGTCTTTAAAAAGATCCAGTAAAAATTTAAGTAATTGAGAAAAATTCTGTTCCCCCACAAAGACGGGTAGTTCTGATTGATTGTTGAGGCTAATTATTTCAGCCCAAGCCATTGTAACTTGAGTTTCTCAGCGCAATGTCCCAGACATGTCTTTTGTAAATGACTTGCCTTCCATTGCAAGGTCAGAAGTGTGGTTTTTGCTGTTGATTGTTTAACGTTTGATTCAAGGTAGGGAGATATGTGATAAGCAAGCGAGTGAAAGGTTATTGGGAGCCATAAGAAAGAATGGAGAATGGAGAATGTAGAATCAGTCTGAAGAAGGGTCTCAACCCAAAACATCACCTATTCCTTCTCTCCAGAGATGCTGCCTATCCCGCTGAGTTACTCCAGCATTTTGTGTCTACCTTCGATTTAAACCAGCATCTGCAGTTCCTTCCTACACAATGTAGAATGGAGGTTCGTAATCAAATTAGCCGTGATTTTATTTAATGGCAGAACAGTTTAAGGGGCTGACTGGCCAATTTCCGCTCATAATTCACATGTAATTTCTGACTCCTTGGGTGATGACGTATTTCAAACCTGCATTCCGCAACACTTGGAGAAAATTTGTGTTTATGCCAGACCAGTGGCACGGAATGCCCAGAAAGAGTTTAACTACCTCCCCCTATAATTCAATCGTGAATATCCCATCGGCCTCATTGTGGAACCACTTTGGCACAGAATCTTGAACGATCTGTTACATAAATATTCAAGAGTAGGTACTCTGTACTAAGGACCCTCTGTCTAATTAAAAATCAAGTAAAGATAAATTTTGCCTCGTACAGGAATGTGATAAGTGGTATTTGTTCTACTTGAAGAACATGATTATAGTTGAAAACTAGGGGAGAAAAAGTGATTTTTTTTTTAATAAAGAACTTTCCTCAGGAATAGATGGTTGTAAAGGAGAGTTTTGCCAAAGACTGAAGGCCAGCTGAGTCTTAGTTTGTGAAAGGACAGAATGAGAGAAAGGAAAATTCTGCTCTATTTTTATTCCCGCATTGCACAGCCAAGAGCCTCTCCCCATCTTTTTATATGTCTCAAATCATAGTCGATTGTAATATGGTTTTTTGTGTGTTAATCGTTGAATATTGATATTGGTTTATTATTGTCACGTGTACCGAGATGCAGTGAAAAAACTTTATTTTGTGTGTTATTCAGGCAAATCATACCATACATAAGTACATCAGGTAAGGCAAAAGAGAAAATAAACAGATTGGCAGAATATAGTGTTCTACAAAAGTGCAGATAATAAAAGGCTGCAAAGTGGTAGATTGGAAGTTCAGGAAATGTATCCCTAGTGTAAGAGAAGACCATTCAAGAGGCTGACAACAATGAGGAAGAAGGTGTTCATGAATCTGGTGTTATGTGATTACAACCTTTCAGACAGGAGAGTGTAGAAGAGAGAATGGCCAGCGTGTGAGTGGTCTTTTATGTTGAAAAAAACCCATAAAGTGCTTCATTTTGGCTTGGGACCCTTCTTCAGACTGATTATAGTGGGAGGGGAGAAAGCTGGAAGAGAGGTGGGAACAGGACAAAGCCTGACAAAGGCCAGTGATGAGAAGAAAAAAGGCTGCGAGATAAGGAATAAAGGAGAGTCATAAAATGTGAAGCCAGACCTGGGGATGTAGGTAGAAGGGGATAGGAGGAGGGGAAAGGATTTGAGATTCAGCCCACTACTGTGGTGTTATCTGTAAACTTGGAAATGGAGCTGGGGCAGAATTTGGCTGCAGAGAGGTGAGTGTTTCGAGAGTATAATAAGGGGCTGAGAACTGAGCCTTGTAGGAGACGGCTATTGAGAATTCTCAGAGAGGATGGTTTGTTGTCTATCCTTACTAATTGCTGTCCATGGATTAGGAGGTCAAGCATGCAGTTGCAGAGGAGAGAACTAAAACCTAGGTCCAGGAGTTTGGAGATGAGTTTGTCCCCAGTATGTGTAGGATAGTGTGCGGGGATCGCTGGTCGGTGCAGACTCGGTGGGCCTTCAGGATCATTGAACAAATTTTGTCTGTCTTGGAGATCTGTGCATGATCTCCAAGTTGTCACCCTTCCTACATCTGACTCCTTGGTAAACAGAATCAGATTCTGTGTACAAAGGAACGAGATAAATAAAGTATGCATAGTGCGAATGAATGCCAGACTCCAGCCCTCCACCCCCTTCCAGTCCCTGCGTTGTGAGGTTTCTTGACCACCGTGTAGTCCTGATGTGCTGAAGTTTTGTTCATTTAAACATTGCGAATGTTAAATCTATCATCTTCAGTTTTCGGCATGAACTCCATGACATCACTATTTGAATCCTCCTTTCTGACCATGGTTTCGGCCCGAAACGTTACCTATTTCCTTCACTCCATAGATGCTGCTGCACCCGCTGAGTTTCTCCAGCATTTTTGTGTACCTTCGGTTTCAAATGATTAGTTTAGTTTAAACTTTAGGCACACTGCATGGAAACAGGCCCTTCGGCCCACCGGGTCTGAACTGACCAACGATCCCCACACGTGATCCTACACACACTGGAGACAATTTACAATTTTACCAAGCCAATTAGCCTACAAACCTGTACGTCGTTGGAGTGTGGGAGGAAACCGGAGCTCCCAGAGAAAACCTGCGCAAGTCACAGGGATAACATACAAACTCTGTACAGACAGCACCTGTAGTCAGTATTGAACATTGGTCTCTAGCACTGTAAGGAAGCAACTCTACCGCTGCACCACTGTGCCACACCTGTGCTGCAGTCTTGTTAATTGAAACATTGGGAATGCTAAATCCATCATCTTTAGTTTTTGTCATGAACTACATGAGCTCACCATTTGAATCCTCTGCCTGACCATGGTTTCAGATGATCTGGACAGTTTGCAGCTTTACTATTCCATCTGATCACAACTGTGCATCTCCTATCCTCACACTCAGAGGGCCTGTGTAACATCCCCTGCCACATGTCTGCGCTCATCCATGCCTGAGCCATTTCCCAGGCTCCGCTCCTCCTCAACTCCCATGGCTACGCTTATCCTTCACACTTCATTAACTATAACTTGTTCAAAACTCGACTACTCGCATTGGGGCCCAGGGTCTCAAATTTAGATATCTCATCCCATTTTCAAATCTCTTTAAGGCCTCTCTCCACCACAAAAACTCTCTGAAAAATGTATGTTCTTCTGGTTCTGGAGTATTGTGCATTTTGTCACGTATGGCACAGAATTTCTGGCCAATTTTTTTCACGGTTTCGGAATGAGAGAGCAGGGCCGACCAGTACTCCAAAACTTGCTTCATAAAATGTTGCCACTCTTTTTCCTCCTTGTAGGCTCACCTTAAAACACAGATCAAGCTTTCAATTAGTTGTGACATCGTCTTTATTTTATTTTCCGATCGGCTTCTCTGAAGCCCTTCGCATTGTTGTCTTTGTTGAAAGTGTTTTATAATTGCAAGCTGTTGTAATTAAGCAAATGCTGGCTCACATTTATGCGCATGACTCTGGATGAGCAGCTTGCATTGATAGCAGAAGCATTGTGTATTAAGGGCTAAGTTTTCTTCAATAAGAATTATTGCAAGAAAAAGAAGTAAATTGCAACCATAGAACACTTCAGTCAAGTATCCGGATGAAAAAAATACTTTTATTTTTCTCCTTACTCACTCACAGGACTTCTCACAGCACAGAGTTACATTGAAGATATAATCACTGTTTTATAAATAGGTAATTGCAAAATCCGAACTGCATACAGGTTTCACAAGAGGCAAACAAATTAACTGCCAAATAATTGGTTGCATTAGCTGAAGGATTGCTAAGACAGAATAAGGATTTCTTCTCTTTAAACAGCCTCCTGAACAGGTAAACAGATGGTATTTCCATCAAAGCAGCTTTCCCCTCAGCGTGGGACTGGCTTATGAGTGTAGATTACATTGCTAGGGGGATGTTTCATAGTACAATCTATGATTTAAAGATAGGATAGTTGAAAATTCAGCAAGATGACTGCAAATGCAAATCTCCAAGAGGAAGATTTCAATAACAATACTGTATCTTAAAAATGTGAAAAGCAACATCAATTGCCATTTTATACCGATGAAGCGGCATGTAGCTTGCTTTTGTGCTGGTAAATTATTTACACAATTTCACTCCTGCCATTTCCTGTGGGACCAGGCTCTGATCTTAAAGATCCATATAACATCTTAATATGCGAGAATGGCAGAAACCCCAGGGAAATTGCTAAAACAGGTGAAAGTGTGCATTTACGCATTTTCTCTGTGGTCTCTTTGGTTGAAGGCATTGACATCACTGTGTGGAATTTCTGAGCCAAGTTACGAATGGATAACGCAGTTTGAGTACAAATTTCTATAGGTCTCATTATGACAGAAAGTTAACTGCATTTATAGGCCTTGGCTAAAAGAACATTAGCTTTAAATGTTGAAACTTCACTTTCACGTTCTGCAGAAGAACCAAATCCATGGGGATGACGTTATTTTTAGAATCTGAGTGATTAGAACAAACATATGCTGGTTGTTCAACTATAAGCCTTTCACTGTGGCTTCAAGACAAGATAATGAATGGCTGTCTGTAGCTGGATAACAAGATACATATAGAATCCCAAAGATCTGGCGGCCACACTATGTTGAATGAGGTCAATAAACCCGGTGTTTCAGCATATTTCTCCCATTTCGTCAAATATCAACTTGCAAAGTGTTCTAAATGACCATTTTAAGGCTTGGAAGATTTGCAGGCAAACTTCAGAGGCAAACCAAAAAAGCAATGTTTAAAAAAAAATTGTGGTTTAGTTTTATTTCAGATGTTTGGTTATCATTACTAATGGTGCCATAGTGGAATGTTTGCTTGGGAATGTGGCAAATACAGATAATGTTGATTTGCCTTTCCCATAACAGGCAATACAAAACTTGCAGCCAAACTTTGTGGTGGCTGCAAGAGTTCTTTTTAATTTGAAGATCTCTCGAGGAACAAAATAATATGGTATGTGTAGGAAAGAACTGCAGATGCTGGTTTAAATCGAAGGTAGACACAAAATGCTGGACTAAGTCAGTGGGACAGGCAGCATCACATAAAATGCTGGAGTAACTCAGCGGGACAGGCAGAATCACACACAATGCTGGAGTAACTCAGCGGGACAGGCAGAATCACACACAATGCTGGAGTAACTCAGCGGGACAGGCAGAATCACACACAATGCTGGAGTAACTCAGCGGGACAGGCAACATCACACACAATGCTGGAGTAACTCAGCGGGACAGGCAGCATCACACACAATGCTGGAGTACCTCAGCGGGACAGGCAGCATCACACACAATGCTGGAGTAACTCAGCGGGACAGGCAGCATCACACACAATGCTGGAGTAACTCAGCGGGACAGGCAGCATCACACACAATGCTGGAGTAACTCATCAGACACAAAATGCTGGAGATGCTGCCTGTCCCGCAAATAATATAGCATATTAATTTACATGTAGATTTGAATGCGTGTGGATTAAACCCTCGTTTTAATGGACCTCTTTATAACGGTTATCGACGGAGCCCCGACTCGCACCTTCTCTCGGCGGCTTAGAGCGTAGACTTCCGAGGGCCCTCACCTGACTCGCAAGATGTACCTTCCATCCTTCGCTTTGTCCACTGGACTGCCTCCTCCTCCTCCTCCAGTCACTATGTCCACTCGGCCTCCCCAACTCCATCCCCTCCACTGCCGCTTCCTCCTCCTCCCCTAGAGTCGCCGACATACTCCACCTTGGAGGCGGCAGCAGGTGAGAGTGGAAGAAGCCCCATGATGACCAAGCGTGTCTTGTCGTTGGCAGCTGCCTGAAGTAAGTGCTGTCCCCAGGGGCTACGGTGTGAGCCGCAACAACAGCCACGTGAACTGGTGAAGAAGGGCTCGCTGGTGCAGACCAGCGGCATCGGTCCCTAGTTTTAATGTGAAATGAAACAAAGTGCTGGTGTAACTCAGCAGACTGAATCAGTCTGAACAAAGGTTGTGACATTACCTATCCATGTTCTCCAGCGATGCTACCTGACCTGCTGAGTTACTCCAGCACTTTGTGTCCTTTGTGTCAAGATTCTTGATTAGTACAGGTGTCAGAGTTTATGGAGAGAAGGCAGGAGAATAGGGTTAGGAGGGAGAGATAGATCAGCCATGATTGAATAGCGGAGTAGACAATGGGCCGAATGGCCTGATTCTACTCCTATTATTATGACCTTATGACCTTTAGAGTAATAGCCAACATCTGCAGTTCTTTGTTTCAACTACATACAGTATTATTACTCTGTTATAACGGACAATCAGCAATAATGGACACCGTTCCCCTTTCCTGTGACTTCCCCTCTGATGAAGGGTCTCGCGCCCAAACATCACATATTTCCTCTCTCCAGAGATGCTGCCTGTCCCGCTGAGTTACTCCAGCTTTTAATGTCTATCTTCAGTTTAAATCAGCATCTGCAATTCCTTCATGCCCAGGACAAGAACAACCCAGTAAAGGTGCCTGTACAATAAACTAAACTATCAACCCTCACTGCCAAAGTGCACACTTGTGGAATGGTCAGGGTGATGTGGCATATGAGCGAGTACTAGGTTGTGAAATTCTACGTTTAAACGAATGATTATCTTTGAAGTGAAGGAAAAGAGAAGCAAATTGTATGAGAGGGTTGGTGTGTGGTGGTGAAAGTGTCTATCTGAATAGTGTTAATAAACTTTCAGTTCAAAGTCCCACTATATGCCCATGTACACATAACACATAATACAAAGTATTTTTTCAGATTACTTGCTTCCTTTTCTGAACCAGCGGTAGTCCAGTGCCCTCATCCAATGGTTTATTATTCCAATACACTGTCTTTGTCTGAATAAATGTCATGGTAGTTGATTTTGAGGTGCTTTCTTTTAGTGGTGATTGCTTCCTTGAGAATTTAACCTTAACTCATAGGATGAGTTCACTGACTTTGGACATATTTTTCCCAATGGTTTGGTTTTGGAATTTTTATAACTGATGAGAATTTGAGTTGGCTTTCCATGCAGTTAGCCAAGTTATTAAATTGTAAGATTTTGGCTGCAACCTTGATTTCATGGGGAATGGGCAACCTGCATCATTTCCCTGGATGGTTAATGTTTTTCATTGAGCAGTTTTCCAATTTTGGAGTTACTAACTGTTGCCAGCAACATCAGCCTTCCTGTATCTTAATTCTTAATGCACTTCCATTAACAGTGAGATATCCCATAGCCAAGCCTGACTTTATATTTGACATGTCTTTAAGGTGATGTTGATCAAAAATGATCTTGTATTTTTGCCCACTTTCAACAAGACCCATATTAAAGCACATCATAATGGTTGAGAACAATCCCAGGTGTTGGTTTAGATCTGCCTTGGGCACCACGCATCATTATTTTATCTGAGCAAACATGATTATTTTTTAATTTAGTTGCCTTTGCATTCAAGGTTGATCAATTTGAATTTAATTTTTCATGCTCTGTAGTTATGCATAAAGAACTAACGCTGCACATGCATATATCATGCTTATCTGTTTTTGCCTGCAGTTAGCCTATTCCATGGTCATGATGACAGGATCTGCCATCAGTCCCAGGGTTGGTTGTAGCAGATCATGCAGCAAGAATGTGCTCCCAAGGTTTATGTTGATGCAAACATGAACCCTCATTTCTCAATGCTATCTTCTTCACTTGTGAGACCATTATTATACTGCAAACTGAAGAGATTACAGATGCTGGTTTCTGGAGCAAGATACCAAACTGCTGGAGGAATTCCATTGGTTGAGTAACATCGGCCCAAAAACATAAATGATTCCTCCCCAACCCACAACTATGCTGCTTAATCCACTGAGTTCCTCCAGCAGTTTGATTTTTGCTACATTTTCATTTCATACTGCTTTCGGTCAAACCTCCATGTAAATACTGCCAGTAAATATAGAGATGATTTAGACATTCATGTGGAATATTCTTGTAGGGAAGACTTGTTTGAAAATGAGAATGTTGACACCTGTGCTCTTTGAGATTTTTGGAAGGTTTGTCCTTCAGGTTAACTGTCCCGAAGAGCTTGTTATTTGGAGAAGTACTGAAGAAACACACTGATAAGATGATATTTGTCATGATATGATGCTGATGCTTATTACAGGGACTAGAGTCTGTTCTATGCCCATTTTGCAAAATGCAAGATGAAGTGGGAGGGAAGTACCTTTGATACTGAAGGCCTGCACACCAGATGTGCCTTGGCTCAAACAATTGTTAATGAGGCCTTTGTGCTGTAAGAAGGTCTCAAACCTTTGCTGCCCTGCTGTTCAGAGGCCATGGGCAATTGGTGCTGGATGATTTGGGGAAGGGTTGGTATTTACATCTACAGGCTATGTGTTGACTCAGCAGTTTATTTCACAGTGCATTTGGTCTCATTATTCACAGTTTCTTTCCATCTACCCTTTTTATTTAAAGGAATTGAAATGTAATTCTACATGAATAGAAATGGATATTTCCTGACCCATCTGTTTATCTGATAATTCTCTGAAGATCTGATCAGAGGAGATGTAGAAGATATCTGCAACCTAACAAAGAGTAAAGGGCATTACCATGATGCTACATAGAAAGCTATAAAACACATAGATATCAGCAACTTCATGCAAGTCTATAACTATACATTAAGCAAATACTCTTTTAGAGGTGTGCTTTATACCCCAAATTTTTGGGTCACAAGGCAACTGCAGTTTGTTTTTTCTGGAGTGAGGATGTAACGAGGGGATATCACCGAGATATTAACATTATCAAGTGTATCAATAGGGTAGACGACAGGTGACTATTCCCCATACCAAGGGTAGATGAAACTAGAGGAAATACATTTAGGGTAAGGGGCAAAATATATAGAGAGGATCTGAGGGGAACCTTTGTCTACTGGATAGTGCTATGTACCTGGAATACAGTCTGAGGGAGTAGTTGGAGGAAGAGTTGCAGGCAGCATTTATCAAGTGTCCGTTTTTAATTACAAAAAATTGACGATTATATATATATATATATATTAAAGTAATAATATATACATAATATAAATAAAGTTCATTTTTGAAATTAAATATGTACACACACACATGAGAGAAGCAAAAATCAATGCATGGCTTACTTTATATTCATAGGACTATACATTTGTAGTAATAGTACATTCTGTGTACAAGGCACAATTGCCTCTAATGTGGCCTTCTTGGACAAGATACACTTCGAATGTTTGTGGCTTTTACATTTGATCCAGTCTGTCAGTGTCTGGTGGCGACGACCGTCCCCTTGAAGCCTTGGCATTGGCTGCTGGAAGCTTCATGGCATTCATTAGCATGTACTCTTGCAGCCTGGAATATGTCAGTCGGCAGCATGGCCTTGCACACATCTTATTGCACTGGAAGATCAACGGGTTTTGGACAGTTCAAAGCATGTCTTTCACTGAGTTGATGATCTTCCAGCAGGACTTGATATTTGTGTTGGTACATGTCCCTGGGAACAGTTCCTCGATCAGAGAAACTCTGTTACATGATCCTTGGGACAAAGCTGACAACACCTCTTGCATCATTTTCCAGACCTTCTTTGAAAGCACAGTCCACAAAGAGGTAGACTTGTCTCACCCTCATCAAAGCTGTCTCGAGAACAGTATGTGTTGGGGGTGAGACTGTGGCTGAGAAGTATGGTGGTTGATGGAAGAGAATGCCTCTCACTGCCAGACAAGCAGTTAAGCAAATGATTTTGACAGTCTGCTCATTAAACCATCCCGGGAATCCTTTGCATCCTTTTTCCAAAATGCCTTATGGTCACCTTTACGTGGTGCTGTATCTATGCATACTGCATAGAACATGAAGTGCACAAACACAAGTGCTGAGGTTCTACCTATCTCCAGATATTGCAAAAGATGACCTGGCTTTATTGCCATGCGATGTTCCATTCAGCTGGACACTGTTGCACTACCTGTCCTTTGTGGGAAAAGTTCATTCAGGAAAACATCTTCCATGGGAGGAAATCGCTTTTAAAACATGGGGGGGATACAATGAGTCCTGACATCTAGGACAGGGGTCGGCAACCTACGGCCCACGGGCCGGATCCGGCCCGTAACCCAAAATCATCCGGTCCGCAGGCATTTTTTTTCTATTCGTTTTCGGGACCTGGGAGCTGCAGCCAGTCCCGGGGCACGCAGGCGACCTGGGAACTGCAGCCAGTCCCGGGGCACGCAGGCGACCTGGGAACTGCAGCCAGTCCCGGGGCACGCAGGCGACCTGGGAACTGCAGCCAGTCCGGGGCACGCAGGCGACCTGGGAACTGCAGCCAGTCCCGGGGCACGCAGGCGACCTGGAACTGCAGCCAGTCCCGGGGCACGCAGGCGACCTGGGAACTGCAGCCAGTCCCGGGGCACGCAGGCGACCTGGGAACTGCAGCCAGTCCCGGGGAACTGCAGCCAGTCCGGGGCACGCAGGCGACCTGAGCGCTACAGCCAGACCTGCCAGCCAACCTGGGCGCTACAGCCAGTCCCGGGGCAGGCGAGCCAACCTGGGACTGGCTGTAGCGCCCAGGTCACAAAACATGGGGGGGGGGTTGTCCCCCACCTCTCAAAACATGGAGGTGACAGGTCACCCCCCCCTCCCCCCGGGCCCCCAGGACTTTGACCACGCCTATTGGGCAGTAATCAGTATGGAAAGACCTGCAGACCTTGTGGTGTTTAAGACGTAGCAAGATTATCACTTGAATTGCCCAGTCACGGAAGGCTGTGGGCCAAGTGCTGGAAAATAGGATTAAAAAGCAGATGGGACCCAATTGGTAGGTATGGAGGTGGTGGGCCGACTGTTTCCCTGATGTTCAATGGCATTTCAGTACAGTCTGGTAGGTGTGCACTATTGACAGAGGATAGACACAAAAAGCTGGAGTAACTCAGAGGGACAGGCAGCATCTCTGGAGAGAAGGAATGGGTGACGTTTCTGGTCGAGATCCTTGTCCAGACCTGAGGCCCTGAGACCCTTCTTCAACCCTGTGTTGTCTTGGCTGGTAATATAGCATTCACTGAGGGGGGGGGGGAGGGAGGGTGTGTCCCCTCCTATTGGTACAGAACATTTGCATTTTACAGCTTGAAATTGTGCAATATGGTGCATACTGTAGCGAGTCTTTTAACCTACACTTGAATGCAATATATATGCTTTAAATTGGATTAGCTATGAATAAGGTTAGACTAAATTACATTCCTAATTACATTCCACAGTAGAGCCCAGGCTCTGATCAACACGTGCAGCACATGAATGATCTAAGTGTATTGCATGGGAGTTGGCAGCCCTGCCTCTCTACCCCCTCTCCCCCCCTCTCTCTTTCTCTCCCCCCTCTCTCTCTCTCCCCCTCTCTCTCCTCTCTTTGTCCCCCTCTCCCTCTCTCCTCTCTCCCCCTCTCTCCCCCTCTCTCCCTCTTCCCCCTCCCTCCACCTCACTTTCTCTCCCCTCTCTCCCTCCCACCTCACTCTCCTCCCCTCTTCTCCCCCTCTCTCACTCTCCCCTCTCTCTCTCCCCCCTCTCTTCCGCTCTCTCCTCTCACCCCCCCTCTCTCCCCCCTCTCTTCCCACTATCTCTCCCCTCCCCCTCTCCCTCCCCTCTCTCTCTCCTCTCTCCCTCTCTCTCTCTCTCCCTCTCTCTCCTCTCACCCCTCTCCCCTGCCCCTCTCTCCCCTTCCCTCTCTTCTCTCTCCTCCCTCTCTCTCCTCTCTTCCCCTATCTCTCTCCCTCCCTCTCTCTCCCCCCTCTCTCTCCTCCTCTCTCGCCCCCTCTCCCTCTCCCTCTCTCTTCCTCCCACCACACTCTCCCCCCTCTCTCTCCTCTCCTCTTTCTCTCTCCCCTCCCATCTCCCCCCTCTCCTCTCTTTCCCCTAACTCTCTCCCCCTCTCTTTCCCCTCTCTTTCCCCCAACTCTCTCTCCCCTCTCTTTCCCCTAACTCTCTCTCTCCCTCTCCCCCTCTCTTTTGTCTCTCTCTCCCCCTCTCTCTCTCCTCTCTTTCCCCTAACTCTCCCCCCTCTCTCCCCTCTCTCTCCCCCATTTCTCCCACCTCACTCTCCGCCTTGCTCTCTCCCCTCGCTCTCCCCTCTCTCGTCTCCTCTGTATTTCCTCTTTCTCTTAGCCCCCCCTCTCTCTCTCTTCCCCCATTTCTCTCTTTCCCCCTCTCTCCCTCTTCCCCCTCTCTCTTTTACCACCGCTCTCTCTTCCCCCTCTCTCTCCAATTCTCTCCTACCCTCTCTCCTCCCTCTCCACCCCTCTCTCCCCCTCTCTCCTCTCTCTCTTCCTCTTTCCTCCTCTCTTCCCCCTCTCTCCATGCCCCTCCCTCTCTTCCCCCTCTCCCACCTCACTCTCCCCCCTCTCTCTCCTCTCTCTCTCTCCCCCTCTCCCTATCTCTCTCCCCTACCTCTCTCTCCCCCTCTCTCCTCTCTCTCCCCCCTCTCCCTCTCCCTCTTCTCTCTCCCCATTCTCTCCCCCTATGTCTCTCCCCTCTCTCTCCTGTCATCCCCTCTCTCTCTCCCCTCTGTCTCCCTGTCTCCTTCCCCTCTCTCCACCTCCCTTTGAGAGTCTCTGTCCCTTCGGCACAGAGACTCTCACGGCAGCGGCGCAACTCTTCCGATGCCTCCGACGTCCTGGGACTCTTGCACTGCTCCATGGCCGGAGTTGCAGCGAGCGACTCGCCAGCCCCGCAAACACTCGCCAGCCCCGCAAACACTAGCCAGCCCGGCAAACACTAGCCAGCCCGGCAAACACTAGCCATCCCGACAGAGCGTGAGAAATTTGTGATCAGCGTGAGCGTG